>JAPYZL010014738.1:0-14398 GCA_030522825.1 Platygaster orseoliae
AAAAAGCCGAGACACGTGTCCCATCAATTTTGATAAACTATCGATAAAACATTGTCCGATTGAATTTCGAATTTCCTATACCTAGACCTCCCCTTGTTAATAAGATCTATCTATTAGAATTTTTTTTTAATTGAAAAAAAAAGTTCTTTTTTCGATTGTCTGATTGACCGTATGGACGACTTCATTTTCGTGCCCGAGTGCTAACGTGGTTATTGCATGAGAGCCTTCAATTGGCAACATTTCAACACAGAGCTTTTAAGAATAAATTTCTGAATAAGCAAGTGTTCATTGGATTAAATACATGTTCACTGCTTGAAAATGACTGATTTTCAATTTTCCGCAACAATTATAAGCATATAGTTAAACTGAAAAAAAAACACCATTTTTTCGTTATTGAACTCAGTTTCCACATTAACGCAACACACTCATGAAAAAACAACAAGTTTGTTCTTATATGCATAAATGATTCTCAGATAAAAGAATGTTATTAATGAGAAAAACATTCGAATAATTCAAACAAAAATTTTTGAACTAAAATTAGTCCAAGTGATTGAATTCGCAAAATAAATTTTATCAATGTGATACTTTTATGATAAAACAAAACTGATAAATGCTTTCGAAACTGTGAACAGCATCAATATCTCTGGCAATGAAAACTAGCATAATTTTAAATAGTTTGAGGAAAGCATAAATGAAAATTCATTGCTGAATCCTTTCCATGAACGCTCAGTAGACTCGAAGTGCAGTAATTTTGAATTACGAACACATTTCTCGAACGTCACCCACAGAACCGAAAAGCCAGAGAAGCATTTTCCGCCGCGTGCTCGCGATCACAGCCTTGTCAGCAGAGTTTTGCCCACGTTGTTGACATACGTTTTCAAAGATTTTTCTGTTATCCGCAACTGTGAGGAATCACATGCCACGAAGATCAGTCGTGCAGCGATCGAGCCCATGTCACGGAATTTACAGTAATTTTATTTATTCCGCTTTTTATTTATCCAACATTCCGTATATCAAACGAAACGCGAATGAACAAAAGCAAGGTCGATTTCTTATAAAAAGTGAGCATCAGTAAATAATAAAATAACTCTCGAGTGCCATAGGATTTATGCACAAATTTCTGTTGTAGGTTTTTTTAGTGAATCAAGAGATTTTTTTTTTCACTATTTGAAAATTTTATATTTATCGTTGACGGATAAACCTGTAATTACGTTTTCTGCTTTTCCAGAAGGTCGGCAAATTTTTCCCGTTTTTTTAAATTATAAGCAGCATATTTTTGGTTTTTAATCAAGTATTCACATCTCTTGAAATATTTACAGATGTAATTGACTGTAATATTGGAAAAAATATTAATAACGCCTGGAGTAACTCAAGCTGTGATTTTCTTGTAGTTCGGTCTCTTTTTGATTACTCGGTAATACATACATCCACCATAATTTTTCAATGGAGAAAAGCATCAAGAATGATTAAAGAACGATTTTATACTACACACACACACGCACGCACGCACACACACACACACACAGAGCAAAATCATAGGCGAATTCACTTAATCTCTAGTGCAAAAATAAATTTGCCTGAAGCATATTTCACTTTTAGGCCTTTTCTAAAAGTTTTGCAGGCTATGTAAGTCGCAAAAATTCCGTATAGGACATTAGAAGTACGCAACTGGTGACAACTCAGGCTAATCTTAATTATTACTGCTTATAACTAATTAGTAATGTAAAAGTTTAATACAGTAACAATTGAACCGAAATACTGCATGTCATGACGAAACGATAGCACTATTTCATTAATATTGTAACTGTTTTTTCTTTTTGTTAACTTAATAATTAAGTGCTACACCATAATCAAAAATGTTTTGTAGTTTGCGGAGATTAAAATCGATCAGTTTCACTAGATATTTTTTAAAGAACGTCACATTACAAACAAATTATTGAAATAATAACAAATATGCAGTTAAGCTCCTACTTGTTTTCAAAAAACTAAGAACAAAAATATGGGTTTTTGTGGTCACTAAGCGTATTCCTGTAATGTTAGAATTTTTTCTGCTATTTTACAATAAAAAATCGCATTGTCTGTTATTGATGAAGGTCACGTTTGTGAAGATAGATTTTTCATTAAGATATTTCAACAAAAATCATTGAAAAACATTTTTTGCAGTCATCGATTCGACAATCACAGAAATCTGTACTTCCATATCTGTTTTTGATTTTTTGTGGTAAATGAAAAATCACATAGTTGCGAAAAAAAATCATTTATCACTTGAAAAAACAGGCGTTAAGTTGGTAACTCATTTTAACATTCTAGTGAAAACTTCAATACAAAGTCTTTGAATTTAACCAAAACAAGACGAAACGATTATGAAAATGAGAGTGAAAGCTAAGCTTAACATCAAAAATTGCAATAAAAGTTTAAAATATTTGCATCATGTGGGGAAGAGAACTGTGGAACTCAGAATGATAAAAAAAGCTGTACATTTGCTAAAACTACCAGAGATTTACAACATCGGCTGCTTCATGACCAAGTATTCCTTACTCAATGAAAAACAAAAGCACGAGCATTTCTTCTATGACCATTAAGTTTGCCATTTTAGATATTTCAGACAATGAAAATATCTGATAAAAAAAAAATGACAAAAATCCCCATTTAGTCATGCATCATATCCTGCTCATTGAATATGCTTTCATGAAGATAAAAAATTCAAAATTTCTCTATTTTTTAATTATCATAATGCTGCCTCTGTGCATTCATCATTGAACAGCCAGTTCTGGAGTTCGAATCAAGTCCTCTGGTTTCCACTTAACGCTGGTTTGGTAAGCTGCTAGAATTGCTGGATCAGGAAACTAACGACTTTTCAAGTATACCACATGATGCACACTACGACCATCCACAAAATCAGAACGTTGACTTCAGCGAATCAACCTGTACTTCATTCAGATTCTCACCTCTGTTCTAAGGATCAGAGTGATCAAATTAAAAAAAATTTTTTCCCTCGGCCTCGAAATGAAAATTATTTCAGTTAACCGTGGGCATCAGCGAAAATATATTTATTGACGAAATGATTCTATGCAAAGCCCATCATTTTTCCAGACATACAAAAATACTGAGAGACTAATATGAGCCATTTCTGGAAATGGTTCATGATGAACAACCCTGTAATATATATTGATATTTTGACTCATCTAGCCATGTTGAATAGTACGGCTTTCTATTATCCACTAGTTCTTGAATACTAGTAAATGCACTGTTCACCTAATGTTGAATGACATTGCTTTTTTATCCTGCATTTTATACCCCAGACTTTTAGAAAAATTACAATTGCTTTTACGACTGTATACATTTTTTTCTTATCAAAAATGTTTAGTGATGAAAAAACTTGAGATATTTCAAAAAACGCAGTTTCTAATGTAAAAAAATTTTTTTTTCGTTTTGGTCATTAATTAATTGT
Organism: Platygaster orseoliae; assembly: GCA_030522825.1. Lineage (NCBI taxonomy): Eukaryota > Metazoa > Arthropoda > Insecta > Hymenoptera > Platygastridae > Platygaster > Platygaster orseoliae. Next base: position 3,452 of record JAPYZL010014738.1, read on the forward strand.
ATCTTATTCGTTTTTCAAAAATATGATTTGAAAATCATTGGAAAGCAGACAACATGTTATTTTTCGTTTTACAAATGTAAACAAATGAAATGATCCACATCTAAAAATGTAGTAATTCATGTTCCGATTTCTGAAATTTCAGAATAAGAAAAAATCAATACTCATGATTTACATGAGAAGCGAAGATAGTGAGCATATTTAAAATTTCACCTATCTAATACATTTTCCAATTTCCTAATAATTTTATTCAAAATATGCTCGCAAATTATTCATTTTTAAAAATATTGATTTATGTTCAATGTATCTGCTGCATATAACTGACATTATAATAAATGTTTCATTTACATACTGGTTGTATAAATATAAATGTAACACGCTTAAAAGTCGCGCTGTTCTTAAAATGCTCGCTTATTCCAATGTAAAATTTGTTATTATTGTTGAAAATCAAATTATTCAACATTTTCAAATCTTCATATCCACAGCATAAATTTTGAAAATGATTTTATCGCGAATTATAGAAATTTACGCGGATTTTGCTTAATGATATATGTTCTGAAACAGAACATTTTCATCAATTTAAATGTACAATATATAATCATACTATTGAGTTGTCAATATTTGATATACTTTGTTGACAAATTCGTCAACTAAGCCTGGCTAAAAAATTTTTCTTCATATTTAACATTATTTGATTAACTTTTGACTAGACCAGTACAAGTAAAAAACTTTGATTTTGAAATTTCAATCGAATTCCATTGGCGACAATACCGTGGTTCCTCAATTTCCCAGGGAAAACGTTTTTTTATGTTGTTCAAATGTTGTGTTTGGAAGGTCGGCAAAAACGGTTCACAAGGATAAAAAAAGGTGAAAAATTCATGTAACTTACCAGCTGTTTAAAGAAAATCTAATTTATTACGATTTTAATAAATTACCTTCAAAAAGACACTTGATTTATTTCTTCTCTCTTCTATATATCAGCTATAATAAAGGATGAACCAAATAAAGGCGAACAATGCTGTCCGTGGCTCTTAGTGACAAAAGGATCACCCTCTCAATGTTCCTGCAACACACCAGTTTCTCTTTTGTATGTGCAACTACTTTTACTACAAATTCTTTCGTAATTGTTCTTACACATAAACTATTTTGTTTCTTTTCGTGTCTATGAAGGTTCAAAGCATTACAAGCTGTTTACTCTGTATTTTTGTCAGTATTGTAGATTTTAGGTGATCTTGGAAATCTTTATATGATAAAATTTAAGAATGACTAATATTATATTCATACGAGTTTATAATTTATACGAGTTATGTCACAGAAACTGAGTTTTATATTTGAAGTTCTTAAAAATATAAATTCATCAATTTTGAGATTAAATATTTGTAGTGGAGTCTCTAAATATGATAAGCCATATTTCAAGGATCGTTTCTTATCTAAGTTTTTCTAGATTTTCAATTTTTGAGAACAATTTATTATTATATATATTATATATTATTATTTATCATTTTATTAACAGATGTATTGAGTTTGATGAAGTATATTTACGTAAGAGGGGTGGAGGGTCCAAAGATGATGAGGTGATGATAAAAATAGAATTTTTATCAGAAAATTAGAAACACTTTAATAAATTTCGCGCCAGTAGTTTTGATTTAATGACGTCAACACTAGGGGGGGGGGGGTCTATGGAACGATGATAGTTGGTGACATGCGGGGGGCAGGGGTCAAATATAGGTAAAAAATTGTCGACGTAATATGTGGACAGCCCATTATAGTTGGGCCCCTATAGCTAATTTTGAGTCTGTAAGCAAGAAGTCGATTTTGGCAAAGACGAGATTTTCAAGGCGAGGCGAAGTCAAGCTGTAAAATCGTTTGAGCCTAAATCAACGATTGCTCACAAGTGCAAGCATAGTTTTTCATGATGAAGGCTCTACAATCGTTATCTGGCATTATGTACAGACCGTAAAAATCACAATTTTAGCACCTGAAACATGAAAAATCTATTTCAGAAGTCAAAGTTTTTTGTGACAGCTGATAAGAGAATTAATCTTTCCATGTAAAATTTTCAACTTAAATAGTTGTGGAAAAGTAGAAATAGTAATAAATGATTCTATAAAAATAATTTTCAAATGTTTCTCTGAGCAATTACTTGTGAAAATGTTTTTCATAAAAATTTTAGTATAAATGGTTGCGACGTGTGTACTCAAAATATTGTTTTTTGTTTTACCTTTAATGTTCATAACTTCAAATACATGTGATGTGCAGAGAGAAAATGGTCCTTATCAGGGGTCGTGGACTCCTATGTTAAAACACGGGCAAATGGATATGACTGAATTTGACATGTGATAATTGGTAGATGGCATTAGTTTCTCATACAACTATCTATCTATATATTTTATGGGTATAATATGTATAGATATATAGTTGCATGAGAAACTAATGCCATCTATCAACTATTACACCACAACTTTTCTACCCCTTCCACCTTCCTCATTTGCCAAGAATTCCTATCTAGCCCATGACCCCTGGTCCTTATGCAAGAGAGGCATAAGGCACCTTTTCTTATGGCATATGTATGCTAATATGCTAATATGTTTCTTATGGCATATGTATGTTATGAAAATCTAAGAGTTTAGAATTGAGGTTGAATAATTTACATGAAACTTTCTGAGACAGAAATTAAGAGTGTCAATGCAATTGGAAATAGCTGAAAATCTTAATTGGAAAGCACCATAAATACATCTAAGAATTTAAGGATTTATAGGTTAATTCACAGAGAGATTGGAAATAAATCTTCGAACTTTTCACAATCTTTACAATGTTAGTTATTTTCTGGTTATAAAATAAGATTTATTTCAGTCTTAAAACTTATTTTGTCAGCATAAGACAGATTAATCTTGAATCTTTCCAGAATGTAGATTTGGATTTCTCATTTTTCATCATTATTAAAATGAGACAAATTCTTAAAACTTTCCAGAATATAGGAAAGAATTTCCTATATTTTCTGGTTAGTTAAATATCTTGTTGTAGAACTTTCCAGAAGTTTTTACACATCGGATTTTATTTTTTGGGGACTCAATACGCAGAATAGTATATTATTGTGAGTTTTCACAATGCCTGGCTGGACGAAACGAAGGGTGGCGAAACGAAACGAAGGGAATCCCAAGGCAAAGCCGAGAGATGTAATCGTTTCATCTAAAAAGGCATTGTTAAAACTCGCAGTACGATATTTTCTTTGTAGTTTTCGAATAATTCATGTCCAAATATCCGAATATTCGTAAATTACAAATAAAAGTTATTTTTACACATATTTTTATAGTGTGTAAGGCTAAGAATAGTTGTTAAAAAAATTTATCAATAACTATCGATAGTTGAGTAAGAACTATCGATAGTATCTGAAAATTATCAGTAATTTCCCCTTCCATAACACCAAATAGGAAATTCCCAGTTTTAACTAAGTAGAAAGCAATAATTTTACTTGGCATTGTAAATTTACCATTGTCAGGTGAATTCACATTAAACATCGAAGTTTTTTTTACGATCCTCTAGTTATTTTACAAATGAATCAGTATATTTACAACTTTTAATGTAGTAAAATTTTACTATAGTCTAGTAAACAATTGGTAGCAGGGGTCGTGGACTAGATAGGAAATCTTGGCAAATGAGAAAGGTGGATGGTGTAGGATATTTGCAGTGTAATAGTTGATAGATGGCGTTAGCGTTAGTTTCTCATACAACTATATATCTATATATATTATACCTATAAAATATATAGATATATAGTTGCATGAGAAACTAACGTCATCTACCAACTATTACATATGAAATCCACAGAAATCCAGTCAAATCATTTGCCCTTGTTTTAACATGGGAGTTCTCGACCCCTGGTTGGTAGTAATTTTACGAATGATTTTTTTTACAGTGTTTGAAACCATGGCTTGATACTGTCGATAGTTTATTCGTTTAGACGAAAACTATCGATATTTACTGAATACAATGGTCTATCGATAGTTTTTGATTTTTTCACAGCCTTAACAGGGTGTTTCACAGTTCACGGAAATCTTTTGAACCAGGGATTCCTCATTAAATTCAAAGACAATTTCCCTTTGCCATTTTTTACAAAACTCAAAGTCATAAAAGTTATTCAAGTTAAAATTTAAACTATAAATGAGAATTTTCTTCATATTTTTGAGTCGAAAAATCCTTGCCATTTTTTGCAAAACCCAAATTTAAAAAAGATATCCAAGATTAAAATCTAATTCGTTGAAACTTAAATATCTTTTTTTAATTTGGGTTTCGCAAAAAATGGCAAAGGATTTTTCGAATCATAAAAATATAAACAAAATTCACATTTATTTATATTGTTTCAATTTTGAACTTGAATAACTTCTTCAATTTCAAGTTTTGTAAAAAATGGCAAAGGGAAAATCGTCTTAGAATTTCATGAGTAATCTATGATTTTTATGATTTCCGCAAACTGTGAGACACGCTGAATATAAATGCAAATATCAATTTTTCATAATAACTTTTTCTACTCATAATTTTTGAGAAAAAAAAACAATAAGTAAAATTTCGAATAGTACATATCACTTTTCAAATTGCAGAAAAACTGTAATAAAAGAATTGAAAATTTTAATCCCAGAAAAACAGGAATAACTCTATACCCATATATTCCATTATTTTCGCTGGTTATCATACACATCTGAAAAATTTAGAAACTAAATAACCATTTTAACTTTTCACATCATTTTTGAACAGTAAAAATTTTTTGATACTTTCTGTTTCAAATAACGAACCCAACTTTACCTTTTAGAAATCATAACTAATTTGGTCAATAAACACACATACATGTATACAAATTGTCATGGCATGCTTTTTTTGGGATATTTGCAATTTAAGGGTTATTTTCGTGTAGAATTGCCACTCCCGAACCCAAAAAACAGTATGATGCACAATTTTTGTGAAAACGCAGAATCAAACCCATTTCTCAATGAAAATATTGTACGCGGAACACTCGTGGGCATTTGATGACGTGTAAAAAAGAGAACATATTATAGGTCGCAAAACAGAAAAAAAAATCGCGCGAAAAAGTATGCGAAATTCTTCCCGAAACACAAGAATATCAAATATAAACGATCGAAGCAGATATTTATTGATCCCCAATCACGCCAATAGTGCGATTTTCCACGTTTGCGAGGTTAAAAACTCAGCTCTTCCAGCCCCAACTCACCTAACTTACTATTGAAGAAGCCCCGTCGACAAAGGAAACGTTTTTCTTTACGAAAACTCGAACTTCAGCTTCGCGATAAATTGACAAACAGAAAATTGAGATACGAATCCCGAAAACCTCTGGAAATATCAGCAAATTTTCGTCGTCCTTGCAGTCCGTGGCTTTCAGCGCGTAGAAAATGGCGCCCGTTTGACCCGCGTCGTTTTCAGTGATGAACAGCCAGAAGCGTCGTAGCACATGCGCATTAATGGCGTGCGTCGTTTCTCGTTGAAAAATTGGACGTAATATTATACGAGCCAGGCACAATTAAAACCAAACCGAGTAGAAATATGAGATCAGTTTATTCGTATAATGCAGAATATCACGTATTATATAATTTCTACGTGGGACTTTCACTTGCAAAAATCAGATCGCAATTATTTTTACGATGCGCGAATATGAGGGACATCGAATGATATCTGATGATAATTGATGATAATGTCACGTTGTCACGGTTGAGTAGCGTCTGCCAACGTCTGCGTCTGGCATGGCTGAAGATGCGTGAAGTCGTCTGCTCTGCTCTCAACTTTTTGTTGCCCAGAAACATGGCGGACAAATGAGTTTAAATGAGGGAATTATATTAGTATTTTCTGTACGATATAAATATGACTATATGTACTTATAATATTATTAAAAAAATATTCACTTTTTTCAATGTTCGTTATATTTATCCGGTATTTCGAAATTTCGGAAAATCATTTTTTTCAAAAATTGTGATGTCACGCGGCACGACGAAATTATTCGAAATTGGTTTTTTGACAGATTTTGAAAGACGGTGAGTTTGTCAAACATGGGGAATTCAAGGAAATTTATGATAAAACGCTAGATTTTTAATTCACGACCAGTGTTCGTAACTTTTTGTAGTTTTTCTATCTCCGTTCCTTTTCTAGCGCTACAATCAAACATGAGTCTGTCAGTACTACGAGTTACGAACACTGCGGAATTCCTATAAACTTCTTATAATTCCCCAGGTTTCCCTAGAATTGCTCAGAATCTTCATATCTGATAAACGTCTGCCAGTTTTTTTACATTTTATTGGTTTTTTTAAAACCATCAAAAGGTAGATTTGTTTTTTTTGTTCAATCATCATGATAAATATTCGGGATCATTATAGAAATATTTGAGATAAGTCATTTTTATATAACATTGTGATAACGCTGCTAACCTATACGTATATGTATATCATTTGGTGATTCACTAGAGTTGACATTTTTCATTTTTAAAACAAACGTTCATAGATTAAATTTTTGTGGAAATTCACGTGATGGTAGAAAAAATTCTTTGTGAACAAGTGCTTGTATATTAACTTTTTCAATTGAAAAAATCATTTGTCGAAATTTTTTCAGAATACCTTGCATCGTGTTTTTGTCTATGGCACTTTGAAACGAGGAGAGCCGAATCACAGACTTATGATAAATACAGAAAATGGATATGCCAAGTTTCTTGCAACTGCAAAAACAATTCAGAAATATCCACTTGTTATTGCGACAAAATATAACATTCCTTTTTTATTAAAACATCCTGGAATAGGCAATGTAATTTTAAGATTACATATTAGTTTGTGAATATCCTTTATAGATGTTGAATATTTTTAAAAATTTAATTTTATAACTATTCATCATTTATATAATTTTTGGAATCAATCATAAATGAAGTTTATGGTACTAATTCGTGGTAATATACAATAATAAACAAATGATACGGTTTCAACAATTTTCTATATTTTTATTTTGTAAAATTTTAAAATGGTTATAGGAATTTCGAACATTTATTACTTATTTCATAACTTATGAATTTCAAGAGATTCTGCAAGTTACAACAAAAAGTTTTTTCAACTTATTAATAATTAAATAAAAAACTTATCAAAAAATCACTTTGATTTTTACATAACTTTACATTCCTTACCATAAATTTATAATTTCTACTTGTATTGAAGAAAGCAGCCAGACTATTTTATCCCATATAGTTAAGTGAATTTTAATGTTATAAACTCCTTAGTTTTAAAAATATAAAACTTATTCTAATTTTAGGAGAACCTATATTTAAGAATTTAACTGAAAAATTCAAGATTTTCATGAAAACTCATTTCAAATAAACTGCATAACAGAATCTCTTCTTACCAAATTATGTAGAATGATAGTAAAATGTAAATATTTGTCGTTTAATAATTATAACTTGTACATTAATGTTGTCCTTAAAATGGTTTAAGTGGAATTTTAATTGCGATATCGCCTAAATCGTTTCCAAATAATTAAAAAAAAAATCCAATCATTTTTTGGAAAAGATTAAGGGGAGCGTCACTTTCAAAATTCCACCTAGCCCATTTTTTTTAATTTTAACGACCACCCTAATGTACATACCAAATAACTTAGCATCACTTCCAGATTGTGATTGGTGAAATTTTCGAAGTTGATTCCAAAATGTTGTCTAGACTGGACAAGCTCGAGGATCACCCTCAATTTTATGTGCGAACAGAGGAAGAATTATCAATTGAAAAAACTGAACACTCCATGCAAAATTTGGAAAATGTACGTTGCCAAAGACATGTTTCCCAAACAATCAAGCAGCTATTTTTTGATGCAAATAAAAAATTTACTCAAAACCTTGGTCGGAATTGAAGATTTCACTACTGCTCAACTACCATTGTCAATTTGAATAATAGAAATTATATCAAGGAATTTTCAGGGCGAAACTACGACAAAAGCTTGGGTTTACTTTTTACCCAAATTCAAGCCAAAATTATTGGAAGAAGTGATGTATTCATCGTACAGCAATAATGGAAATCATGGATTAAAATATGGAGAAAGGTACCAGAGAGAACCTTCTTATGATCCCCGAAATGATGTCTGTGATTCAAGTCTAGAAAGTTACAAGACGAGATAAACTAACAGAGTATTTTTTTGGAAACAGCAATGAAGACTATGCAAAACCTGAGGAAGTGCTTTGAGCCTAAGTTTTATACTAAAATACCATGTTGGTCAAATCGAAGCAAATAAAGAAAACAGTGGACGCTCCATACATTTGAAATTTATTGAATTTTTTCACAGCTCTCACAAAAATTCAGCTTTCCATATAAATATTTTTCACTGGCGTTTTCAGTGTTATTTTTATAACAAAACTGCTCAGTTATAAAAACATTTGAGATTTTAGCTATCTGAACGCGCAAATTCGTCACTCCATTCAAGAAACCTGATAAATGACGTATGAATATAATTTGAAAATGCGAGGGAAATGACACAAAACTTGGTCTTTGATGTCTAACACAATTAACAACGCAAAATCATCAACATCCCTTAAAATGAGCGCCTCGATTGCTGAACAACCACAAAAGCACCTTAAGAGCATTTTGGAAATCAATCTGTGAGAGTAGAGTTCAATCTCAACTGTAACGAATGGACATGATTAAGAATTTTGCAAGCTAAATGCCAAAGTGCAATAATTTAAGTGACATTCGGCAGTTACTTTTCGCATGCTAAGAACAGGAAAACTTTATTATGTAATGAAGAAATTTCTAAACTTGACACAATATACTTGGGATTGAACTGGACTCACAGAAGCAATATTCTTGATGCACCCCCCTTACAACCCAATTAATTTGAAATAATTAAAAGTCTGATACTCTGGATAATGCGAAATCCGCCGCTCACGTTTGATTTTCAACTATACAACATTTCCTACACCGTAACGCATTGTCGACATCGCCCCCCCCCCCCTTTTTGTGCACCGTCCCAAAGCCCAGCCTCAGAATAGCATCTCTTTACATGTAAATATTCATGTTGCACAAATGTAAAAAAACAGAATGTGCGCGGATTATTTGCAAAAGTCGTCCTTGTGCTTGGAGTAATACGAAATGAAAACAGTTGGTAATTATTTTCTATTTTGGAGCAAACTTACTTACACAATCGCGACATGCGCTTTGCCTAGTTTTCTCAGTCTCTGCGATTTGCGTTGAAATATACAATAGTTAATGTCACGCGTCGAATTAAATTTTGTAAAATATGTTTTCAAGTGTAAAAAACTTATCAATGAAACTTGACTATGAAACGGAGCAAAACTGTTGGAGTGTTATTCGAATGTCGACTGGTAAAATGCAGCAACGAGTGGTTTTCAGCTCTGGTCCTGGGACAGTGCTCCAAATTTGTTGCCCAGGGTGAGTTTGGGCTCCTGGGCCTGCGAATCCTGCGCGTTATACATTCTTCCACCGCCACGATTGCGAACCTCTTCAAAGGTGCCTTCCTTTTTTCTGGATCATAAGAATTTTATTATGTTAATCAAGTGGCAGAAAACTTGGAATATCTGAGTTTACTTAGATATTTTAAAATTCAACTGGTTAAATAAAAAAAAAAAAAAAAAAACCCACATTATTTTTGGGCCTGATAAATTGAGAACCTGAAATTTGGGGCTCATTATTGGGGCCCAATCCAGAATGCCTAAAAGTAATTTGGGCCTGGTGAATTGGGAACCTGAAAGTTGGGGCTTACTATTTGGGCCCAAAATATTTTAGGCCTTGTGCATTTGGGCCTGATGAATGGGGAATCTAAAAATTAGGACTCATTGGGGTTCAAAATATTTTGGGCCTTTTTCAAGAAGGTTCAGTTATAAGAACCAAGATATTTGCCATCGTTTTTTTTTTCACTAATAAAACTTACCGCCATGCTCGAAGCCCAGAGTCCGGTGCAGGTGGTTTCGAGTTTAAGCTTGGGAAATATTCTTCATTATTAAGGTCTGGAGCAACGTTTCGCCCTCGCACCGTTGGGATGATTCTTTGATTTCGAAGGCCTGGGGGCTTGTAACTCGCGACAACTGGTTTTTCTGGCGCTGCTTGCGCAGGAGGTTGAGGCTGGCTTTCTTCAGTTTTTGGCACACCTTCTGGTCTCTTCCAGGGTCCAGAGTGCTTGCCGCCACCTTCTGCGGATTCCCCATCCGAAGCATTTTCTCCGCCTTCCCTTTCATCGTCCGAAATAGTAGCTGCCGTTTCACTGATCGTTAAATTTCCTATTTTCAACCCCGTGTAGTCTTTTTTCTCCTCTTCGAATTCCCTCCATTCATCTTCTTCCTGAAATGATTCAACATAAACTCACTTTCAAAGCTAGTAGACATTCAAATTTTGAAAGAAATCATATTTAATTCATCTCAAAATACATTGATTCCCTAATCCTTTTTTATCGAAAATAGAAATTTGTTGAAAAATTGTCAGTTGTCAGATGAAAACAAAATCTGTAGTTACAACGAAAAATTTTTTACAATTTTGGAATTCTGGATTATAAATTTGATCTAAAAATATGTGTTACATTTGAAAATAACAATTTTTCAATTAGACAATTAAATTATCAAGCAATTCAAGAAACTTATGTTAAAATAAAGTGATTATGACAGATTTTTTTATAAAACAATACGCTTTACTGCTTTACTCATTAAAAATGAATAATTTAAATTTTTGTATCTGATTAATTTTTTACCATTTTTGAAAATCTTATTACAAAATCAAGTCATAAAGAAAGATAAGGAATAAAAAAATACAAATAGTTATGAATTCAATTAACCCCTTTGTTGGCATTGACGCAATATTGCGTCAAATATTCACGTGCCTTAAGGGGGTCTTATCATGTAAAACCTCGTTTTCGAGCGCTATATTCAAAAATTCATTACTAAAAAACTACAAATGATTTCGGGAAACGGTTTTTTGT
>JAPYZL010014744.1:0-15324 GCA_030522825.1 Platygaster orseoliae
GTACGGGACGCTGAATTCCTACCGATCGGCATTATCTTTAATTACGAATATTAACCTGGGCTCAGATGAGAGGGTAAAACGCTTCTGTAAGGGTGCATCAATACTGAAACCCTCCAGGCCAAAATACGCGCTTTCGTGGGATCTTGCCCCAGTTATAACATACTTGAAGTCACTGTGGCCACACGAAGGTCTCAAATTATGCGTTCTATCTTCCAAATTAGCTACTTTATTGGCCTTAGCATCGGCCCAGAGGGTCCAAACCCTTTCTCTTATTAGAAGGACCAACATTATAATGGCGAATCCAGTGATAATCAGAGTCTCAGACCGTGTGAAGACGTCTGGGACCAATGCTATGCAACCCTCCATGGTATTCCATCATTTTGATGGTCACCCGGCTGTCTGTGTGGCGACACTCATTCGATTTTATGTAGAAAGAACGGAGAATTGCTCATCGGAATTTTCGTTTGTTACCAGTAACAAAAGATCCAGGGCTGCGTCTTCCCAAACTATAAGTCGCTGGATAAAGTCCACCATTGGCAAGGCTTGGATCGATACCGCTATTTTCTCCGCACACTCCACACGACACGCTTCGACCTCGGCAGCGGCTCGGCTGGGAGTAGGCGTTGACGAGATAAGAAAATCGGCAGGCTGGTCTCAGGACTCTAGGACATTTGCCAATTTCCATAATCGCCCAGTGATACCGGAGGGGAATGTTGCAAGAGCTGTGATACTTAACGAATGTTAGTAGAAGTACAGATCTGTATGTGTGAAATAAATGATAGGGAATTTCTCGACAGGTATGTGTTGGAATTATTCCCTTGCTTGTACTAGAGGTCGACACGACGGGCATTCAATTGGTCCAAATGGTGAGACTTTGGACATCTACAATTATTCATCTACTCGGACGAAACTGAGAGAGCATAATTGAATGATCAAACGAACTCACCAGTGAAGTTCGATCTTAATTATGCGTTCAAGGTTTCGTCCGAGTAGACTTTCCCACCCTATGACCCACCCACTTACAATTTGGAAGGGCTTTGAAGAATGAGTATGGCCGCGCACGCGTGCACGGACGTGCTGTGCCAGCGCGCGAAAGTTTGAAATTTTGGTGGGCTTTGAAAGCTTGTTGTTAGGGAGTAGCACGGAACATGACTACAATTATTCATCTACTTGGACGAAACCTTGATCGCATAATTAAGATCGAACTTCACTGGTGAGTTCGTTTGATCATTTAATTATAATGAGGCACTTAGTGCTGATACATTTGAAATAGTTGGCGAATATTACAATGACCATATGACATGGATGATCATAGCAGAATTCATTATCGATAGTTATTGGGAATTTTCTCGCATAAAAGATAAATTCTCGAATTTTTTCCATAAGATTGTATAAATGTGCATCGAATTAACTGGAATTCAATAGTTTGCAGAAATTGGAAACGCTACTGCATCAGGAGGGTGGTATTGTTTTTCTAAAAAAAAGGTCTGACACATATGTTGATGATCATCAAGTCATCACAATCCTCTTTGACAATCAAAGCTGGAAAAATGTTTAACCTTAATTCAAGTGCCTTTGCTCAGGTGAGTATTTTGCGTTATAATAAGACCGATTCCTCGAATTTCGCTCAAACACTCTCTCCACGTTTTCCCAACTTTTAGCTTCAAGTACATAGTTCACCGAGAAGAGTGGAAATGAATTGTCCAGAGAGTAGTGTCAGCCGGTAAAAATGTACTTGTTTTATTGACAACCCATTTCCCTCTATCAGGTACGAGGAAAAGAGGATTCGCGATGTTCAAAGCCCTCTCGAAAGTCGGATAAACTCAATTTTACTTGAGTAAAAATTTTTATAATAAATGATAAAAAAACAAATTTTACAAAATGATCCATAAAGATAGCAATAAAAATAATAAACCGAGGTCAAATTTAAATAAATGAATATACCGAAGTCTAGATAACATAATAAATGATTCTACGCAAGTCTACAAATTTGAATGATACTCAGAATTCTTGATTCTGCTAAATCAAAAATAAAAACAACCCTGGCTTTGGAAGAATTTTTTGTCAAACAAAATTATCATGATTAATGTTTGGTTAGGAAATCACAGAATATAAAAATTAGAAACGTAATGTTAATTAAGTAAATAAGAAAGAAAAATAACTATTTACGAACGTGCTCAAAATCTGAATATAGATCTTTAAATAGGAGAACATCGAATTTAGGATATCTATATAGAAATTCGTGAAAATATCAAAAAATCTTTCGAATCGTACAAAAACTAAAGAAATACTTCTTGCAATAGAATTCCATAAAAATAATGTATTTTGAAAAATCTGAATCAATGATTAATAAAGCTTCGAACTGTAGAGCATGAAATTAAAAAATGCGTCTATAGAATGTTAAGGTGAAAAAATATTATAAATCTTTAAAAATGTTAAACGTTAGAAAATGCGAGAAAATCTCGTTTATATCTGATAATAACTATTACACTTTCAGAACCTATTAATTTTAATACTTAATTTATTTAGAAATATAATAATTAAATAATTGAAAAGTTTTCAATGTTTGATAATTCTGAAAAAATGCAATAACTAGAAATCTGCCAATATTAAAAAATTATATAGATATTTTTTTTTCAATTCATCACACCTTGAATCTCAGAGCATGTAGTTTTACAAATTTACACAGAAATTCATAAAATGTTAGAAAAAGATTCAGATTGTATAAATTATAAAAAAATTTGAAAGAAAAAGTCAAAATCTGTAAAAAAGATACGGGTTACGGTAAGATCAAATTTAGTATTCAAAATAGTTAGAATTCTCCATACGATAAATATAAGTTCCAGAAATTTATAAAAATATCATTAAATACGACAAAAAGCATGGTACATATGAACACACGCATTTCACAAATGTATGAAATACACAAAATCTATTTGGATATCCTTTTTCCAAAACTCCTTCAAAATATTAAAAATTTTTAGAACATAGAATTCTAGAGTATTGAATGAAAAAATGCAGTATCAAAATCTACACGGAAAGAAATCTTTGGTTCTGGGAACAATTCATTTAGTAAAATATAGACCAATCAAATTTTCAGGTATGATAACCAAAGTTTTGGTTATGAGAACCAAAGTTTTCATTATGACTACCAATATAAAACTTTCATTGAAAAAACTTTAGTTGAAATGAACAAAACTTTGGTCGTCATATTTTAATACATGATTTGGTTACTGGAACCATAATAATATGAGAAAATCGAGCAACATTTTTTAAATACTAAATGCGTAATACTAAACTTATAAGAAAAAAAAAATAAACAAATAACATCTTAACCTTAGTGACTTAAAAATTACGAAAATCGACGTCTATAGTATCTAATAGTCTTTGACAAATGTGTGACTCTGGACTTCAAAATTTGCAGGCTTTTACTGTCATTCTCCTGAAGGAAGGACATATTATTTTTAAAAATCCCTCCAAAAATTTTTTCTGCTTACGCCTCTGCCCTCCATCCCTACACAGGAATTTTTGTAAAATCGGGATGTGCATAAAAAAAAGTTTACGTTAAATTATATGAAGAACAATTTTTTTCCAGGTACTGAAATCATCAATGGCATATTTGAATTTCATTTGTCAAAGATAATAAACTACTTGCATACTCACTATATTGCAAATAAGGATGATTCAATAGACGTAAAAACTTAACAAGGAAAATATCTAACGACAAAAAAATTATAATACCTTGGTAATAAGTTCAATAAAACTATTTTTTCATAAATACATCTCGCCTCTCTGTGCATTCTGTATCACGATTAGTACCGATCCAGAAGTGATTTGAGATCAGCGTACGTGACTTAATCAACATCATACTTCCAGGTATATCTCCTCAGCATTCAGTTATTCAAAAGTAATTTCGAAATATGCTGTTATTGTTCGATTTGAATACACGACATTTAGACGAGCGTTTTACCAAACTAATACTATTGTTCTCAAACGTGGTAGAAAAGCCCGGATCCTCTTATTTTGAATCAATTACCAGGAAAGCTACTTTGGAGTATAATATTGTTCGACTATAACGCTTCTCGGGTGAGATTGGAGAGCTCGTTTCGCAAAGTTTGAAAAGCAAGTACCTGCAGGGGTGGTCGGTTGACAGTGTGGATAGGGATGAAAAGGGGTCGGCGGGAGGTCAGCACGTGACAAATGAGGCTGTTTGTCTGAGCTCCCTACACGAAGATAACGAGCCACCACGGCTCTCGGCAGCCAACGCACTTGCGGCTCCTTTAGCACCGGAGAATTGCGTACTTTGAACGCTACGTTATGGCCTCTAATTTTTGAGTATGTCGTAACTGACGACGTAATTAGTATACGTCCAATTGATCTAGCGATCGACAACAATACCTCAGGTTCCTTCACTAACGTCCTTAGAACTATATATTTTTTGCTAAAAATTTTTATATATAGTATATAACATATTATATTTAAATATATATGATAATTAATCACTTAAAGAACGTCCCTTGAATGTTTGATGTTTTCTACACTTGAATCACTCCAAACTTCAATTGTTAGTTTGCGTTAAATGTGTTAAAATAAAAAAAATTCTACCATGAGATTATCACACATAAAGTCAAAGAGCCCAATACTCCTATTTAATTTCCAATATGTTTTTTACAAGGACCGTTTGCATCACGCCTGACCAGAGCAAATTTGCCGTGATTACGGGGTCATTAAAATCGCACGTGACCGTTTGACTCGCAAAAATGTCGGGTTCACGTTGCGTCCATCTGATAGCGTTCGATTTGCTTGCGCTCCAGGCACCCTTTACCCGTCGTCTTTTTTTACACTTGCACGCGCCAACTAATTGTTCCGGCCGAAAGAATTCATTCCAACCGGACGTTTAATTACGTTTTTTTCGCCTCGCCAGGATATCCAAGGGTTTGAAAAAGACGTATATCTGTTGAACAATCGATATTACAAGCCCGGCGATGCGAAAAAAAAGAGAGACAGAAGGGAAAAGGGCGAACTTTGAAAAACGTCAATGAGGAACGCGAGGGTCAGAGGGTGAAGGATGGGAATGACGAAACTGCGGAGACGGATACAAGCGAGCTGGGATGTTAATGAAGCTAGGCAACGTTTAGTTTGCCCAAGGCAATGGGAGGCGCTTTAATCAAAAGCCAACGGGCAATTACAATCGCCTCGAAAGTCGACGTTTCGACGCTTGTTTCGGAAATTCGATACCGAGCTGGAGCCAAAGCGCTCAATCGCGTTGCCGCGAGCTGTATTTTCACAGTTTGGTGACGAAAAAAACCCAACTGGTCTGGGCCAGAAAAACCTTGCATTAATAGTATTTGCTTTTAGAAATTTGTGGGTATTTCGTTTCTGGAAAAAAGAATCAAACCCATCACTTCGAAGAGCTTTATGTAGATCCATTGATCTTTTTTGTACTATTAGAATTTTCATCAGTAATATAAATCGGTCATCCAGAGCATCCGGAGGAAATAATAAAATATATAGTCAGCAGTACAACCTTAATTTTTATATACAATATGTATATATACTATTTACAAAACTAATTTCCTCTTTGCAGTTATTCAATTAAATGTGTTTCAACTTCTTCACAGTATTTTATCAATACCCATAATAGTAGATACCATTTTTTATACATTGACACTTTTTTTATAAATAGCCACAAATTTCTATTTATTATAAAGAGTTTCACAGTTGACGTTGGCACAGTAACTACTTGACAATATCAATTTTTATTGGAAATAAAAAATAGAAATTTGTTGCTGCTGATAAAAAAAATTGTTAGTTTATAAAAAATCGTGTCTTCTATTGTGGATGCTAAGAAAATTCAATGGAGATTATTCAATTATAAAATTACTCTCAAGTCATATCTTTTGAATAAATTAGAAACCCCTTTTTGAATTGTTTCAATGTACGGTAAAACTACTGATTGTTTATATCTTTTTTTCCATAAAACACTACGCTACGATACGAAATAAACTACGAGCCATTTTGAAATTGTAATATTATTTATGATAAATATTGCTATTTCATCATTTTCATCAGTCTAAAAACACTCGAGATGTTTAATTATATACAAAGTGAAATTCGGAGACATTAAATTATAATCTCTAGGAAACAACAATCTAATTCAGATCCTCTTGAGTTGTAGGTGAGTCCCTCTATTTATACTTGAACATCAGGAATGACATCACGTTCTGACGAGGTCCATGACCTTATTACACTGTGTTATGTGACGTTCATCCTGATTCCCAAAACTGAAAACGAAGGCCAACTCGAGAATTTTGTTTTGAAAATACATAAAATGAAAACTTTGAATACGTCTCTTCTTTTAATAGGTATTTAACATCTTTTTTTAACAGTTTGAAAACTCTCACGATGTTTGATATGTAGATGATAGATATTATCATCAAACAGAAATAATAGTATTAGTATATAAATTATCTTCTTGATGCAAGAACCAAGTTTACAACCTTGAGATTTTCAGATGTGATCAAAAGTGCATCAAAAATTTTCGAATTATTTTTCTGAAATCAATCGATTAACTCGGAGTAAAGGGTCCTATCAAGGTCTTTAGATGCAAGAATCTTCTTCATTTAATGGAATTTTTTATGTTACAAGTTGATTCAAAAAAACTTTCAACTTCACTGTGAAATTGTGAGTAACGTGGTTGAAAGTATAAAAAAAACAGTAGAACAACATCAATCATATTCAAGAACCATTTTTAAGGTGCAATGTTACTGGACCATAATTTGATAACTTTATTTATATTTAATTACGATTTAGTATGAAACGTTGTTTGACTTTCAATATAAAGCCAAAAATAAAAAGTGGGGAAAATAACAGACACCGGCCCAATCATGTCCAAGTTTTCGGTCGCTTTTTGAGACCCTTATAAAAATTTACAATATTTTTTGTCATAATAGAATCATTTAACATATAATAACTATGTTGATGATAAAAATTACCTACAATATTTGTAATCTTCATGTTGCAGAATAATTATTTATATACTATGAACATAAACTTTTAATGAATACATATAATATATTTATTATTAATTTTAGGCAAAAAACTTAAACTTTCATTTATATGGACGACAATTCAAATGCGCTCGGACAAGTTTTCCTACAGTACGTCGTAAGTTTGAGAGATAATTCACAGTAAAAAAAAAATGCTTTTTCAAGGTTAGGTAGCGATAAACGTTATCTCAAACTCTTTATTGGATGCGTGAAAGTAAAGTGAGCGTTGTTACCGTCATGCAATTAAGTCATAATCCGGGTCGTCCGGGAACAACCCAGCAATTTACAGAAGTTGGTTGAAGGTTTGTTGGAGCTATGCATTAGGAGGTAAGTTTTTATGCGATTTTTCTTAGCTTTTTTTTGTTTGTGATCAACAAGATCAACACGGACAAATTTTCACTATGTAGTTACAAATTGGTTCCTTGTTTATGGTAAAAAAGGGAAAAGTGAAAGAATAATAAACTGGTTCTAGAATAACGAAAGTTGTTGATGACGTTGGTTATTTTGAATTCAAAAATTAGAGTGTAACAGAAAAAAATCATTTTCCTAAAACTGAAAAATTGAATGTCCTGGGCTAGAATATTTTACTGATGAGGCATTTTGAGGAAAATGAAGTCAAAGATCACAATTTCAGATTTTGATATAATAAATAATGTATAAAAAGATTATTCAATCTTTCTGTCATGGAAGTTGTATTTTAAGCTCTCATACTTACAGAAAAATCTAAATTTCTTTCTACATTATTAAAACAATATTTCTTTGAAATTTTTTTTATTTATAATCTGAGTAGGTCCTAGTTATAAATATAAAAACACCAATGTTTTTCAGGTTCAATTACACGTTATTTAAATTTTAAGGGAATGCATTCCATATCGTTATAATGTTGACAATCATTATAATCCCAACCATTACGATGCGGTGTAATATTGAATCAAGCCCCATATATGTCGTGGTTATACTAATGCCAACGCTCTAATGAACAGCCCGATAATCAATATGGAACAATACCGCGATATCAAGCTAAAGGAGTTGCGTACACAGTTTCTCATCTTACGACATATGACATTTCTCCGTGTCAACTATGCATAATAGTGTCAAAACTAGCGAGTAGTGGCAGATCTACGATGTTAATCCTTCCTTCTCCTGTTTTCTACTCTATTCTCGCGAGTTAGGAATTAATCCAAAAAAACATTATATAGTTTTTCCGATTTTGCAATTTGAACAGTGAAATATTTTCGAGTAATCAAGAGTTTGATTACCGATTTCGAGTTTTGAAAATTTATACTACTGCAGTTTTCAATAATTCCCATTTTATTTATATCCCAAAATATAATGAAGGAGTTAAAATTTTTTTATATTATCATCCACTATTACAACTTTCTGTCGATAAACCTATAGCGTAACGATGAAAAATATTTCTTAAATTATAGTAACGTAATGCATCACATTAATTGGAGTTACTTCTAAAACTCTAAAAAAAAATTGATTTATTATCTTTGAAATCCACGCTCGAAAGAGTCACTTGAGGAATCAAAAGTTGCTGGCCAAATTCCGTCCTGAGTTAGTCTGTATTATTTTATCGTCTCTCAACTTCAAGTCAACGAATAAACACGCTTTAATTAATAATTGTCCACAATTTACAGTAACTGAACTTTCAGAAACTTTGCATTTAATTCTATTAATTCATCTCCGCGCTTCCGAGCGTATTTCGCTTCGTCGAATTCACACATTTTCCTCCCTATTTCAACTTGACTGTCGTTGTTCGCGTTTTGACATTTTCGAATATATACAGTTAAAGACCGTAATTAGTTTATTGGATCATGAAAAGATTCGGTAGTTGACATATTTTGAAAAAAAAAACGTTTTTTTTTTGTTTTTACTTGGGTTAACGATGTTCTGAAAGAAAATACGCTATATTTCCAACCGAATGCTTTATCCATATGCAGCATCTCTCATTTTAATTAGCAATAGCGCGGGAAAAACGGCATTGGGAAATGGGAAGTGCCCGGAGATCTGGAAAATCGAGAATCAGAACAAAACGTGGAAGCTTTTTTGCTTCGAGTGGAATAGGGGAAGAGTTGAAAAGTTGGTGGAAATAAAGAGATTTGAAGGATACTGCACATCAGAATTATCATTTTTACTAGCTTTTATACTGACACAAGTGGCAGGAAATATACTATGGAATTCTATAACAAGATTAATAATTTATTGCATTTTTTTGTATTTCTGCGATTTTTTAAGAAACTCAAAAAAAAAACTTTGAACTGAAATATAACTTTATAACCACTGTTTTTTGCCTTATATATGACTTCGTAATCATAATTATGTACAAAACATTTCAATCATATTGCAATATTAAATATTGAAAATTTATTGTTAATCTTCTAAAAATAAATTTAGCCTGAGTTAATTCAAGTATCCGAGTCAAAAACTTCACATTAAAAACCAATTATGATTTTTTAATGAAATCGAGCTTGGAGACATTTTCCAGTCAAACTCATACAACTGAACTTGCAAGGTCAGACCGAAAACGTCCACTAACGTAAATGTTTAGTCGAACGATCGCAGAACTTCGGACTTTGAAGAGCGAAATCCAGGCGCATAATCTTAAATCAACAGCGGCAACTAGCGACAAATGTTATAAAATCGCTGTAGCAAATCCATAGCCTGTTTACGCGGAAATTGTCTAATCAAAGTTTTAATTGGGAATGGCAGAGCTCGCTTATTTAACTTTTTTGCAACGTTACCGACAGGCTGATTTATATATTTTTTTGGGTCATATTTTTTTTCATCCACGTAGAATGGAAAGCACGCATGGAAAACTGAGCGACAACTTCAGCAAGAATTTCCGCGCAGAAAAATTTGTCAAGGTCTACGCCACCGCAGTTTCGAACTTTTCGCTCGTGAATTCGCACAGCTTGGAAAATAGCTTTTACAATAGCAATTTATAATAGAATTTAAAAAAATAGCGTTTCCATGATTTACTCAGACTCAATAAAAGGTTGAAGGATCGAAACGAGAAATGAATTTTTAATTCATTTATGTTCCAAAGGATAAAAAACAATTAACATTATGAATAATAAAAATGCAGCGTTGTTGAATAATTATAACTTTATGAATTTTCCTAGCTTTTTATGTTCCTTTGAATGCTACGCTTGTGTATTTTTCCTCTCGTTTTTTTAGATCTGCGTTTTACGCGTGTCAATCATAATAACACGCTTGGTATCACGATCTTCTTTTCCGATTACGAACGCGATCCCACATCAATTACGGCACGGCATCATATTTATGAGGTTCTATCACAACCTGAAGAACGCGGCTCGAGATTCCCGTAGCTTTACGCGAAATTCTAGACTTACGACACGACGTGAAAATGCTCGAGGGTGAAAGTTATCGATTGGATTTTGTTATGCAATCATCATAAGTAAAGAGAGATTTGGAATAATAATTTACAACTTGGGCTAGATTCTCATGAGATTTCTTTTTCTAGATTTTACTTATTTTCGTACGTTACGTTGGATCGATTGTTTATCTTGCAGTAGGTTTTATTAGAGCAACAAATAATCGTATTTGTTAAGAGTACACAAAAAATGCCTTGCCAAACAAATTTTTCCGGGTCAGCTCGATGGAATTTACACTTTACTTTTTTTCCCTTGAAGAGCATGGGCTCATAGATATTCCAGGAGGAGACGAGAACGACAGCTTCGTTCCGAGCTACGAAATAGAAAGCGGTTATTTTACATCGCTTCGTCAGGACTCGGTTTTCTTGATCCGTCAAACTGTGGAATGCGTTTTGGGCGAGGGGTCTTTAGTCTGTGCGCTTCCTTTGCACTTTATTTCAGGACATTGTGATTTATTTGTGTTCCTTAGGAATTCGGCGAAAATCTGAGGACATTCCACACTTGCGAAAAATTTCTAGTCTTTGAATTCCAACTATAACACTTTTTATATCGTTTTGCGTGGTATGGAAAAATGCAATGCAGTTAATCATACACAAAACTCCTATATCAGATTGTCGTGACTTTCTCACAAAACATGTGTAAATTTTTTTCTGTACAAGAAAATTTAAGTATTTCTATGGTTTTTTGAATAATGTAGTTCTTATTATAGTTCTATCGCGTATCTCTAGAAAAAATTTTTTGGATCGCCGAAAATTTTGATAAGAGAATTACAAAAAATAAAAAAAAGTTGCCCGATGTCAACTCGATAAACTCACTAATTTCATTGCGTATTCCAATTTTTTCGTTAACCTTCCGGGTGAAAAAAAAGAAAAAAAAACGCAACAGTAGATTCTGTCATGAGTTAAAAATGTTTTCAAAGCTTATCGACCACGAAAAAACGAATAAGGATGAAGCGTGAATTGGTTTAGTATAAAGCGAGGTGCGTTTTAATCTCATGAATAATTTTTTATGGTAGACTGGAAGAATACAAACGGGAAGAGAGAAAAAAATCGATTGGACAACAAAACGTTTGCCACAACGACGAAACAAATAAATTTGTACTTTCAATACTTCACCGGCGCGTTTTGCATAACTATAAATTACTGGGGTTTTGGCATTTGTATGCGTTCGCTGCAACGACTCGCAAAATATGTATATCAATAATAACCACGTTAAATCACGTTTCGGTGGACTTGAAGTCCCAGGACGCGAATGCCGCGTAGATGGAATACGGGAGAGTACAAATGACGGCGTTTAATATTCGAGACAGTCGAGGTATTTACAATTAAATTCGCCAAAATGAGGGAGATTTTGAAAATTGAATCCTCGAAACAGACAGGTATCGTATTGGGAGTTTTATGGAGCGTGTGCGACGTTGGGGAAGAAATGGAAAAAATATGAGAGCAACTAATTATCTGAAATTGCCTCATTTGTGAAGGAGAGGGCTTGAACTTGTGCTGTACTAGAAATATAAAAGACTGAGAAAAATACTGAAGAGGAATTCAAAAAATCTCGAGAATACAAAAATTATTGGATGTGAATGGGAACTTCGAACCATACAAAAAATTCTACAGAATAATGGAAAATTGCCATTATTATTATAGTTCAAACTGAAATATACTCCAAAAATAAACTATTTCAAGTATACGTATTTAGACATATGCAGAAATGATTTTTCAAAATATAACTATTGTTGATCGAAAGTTGAAAATTTCATTCAAAGCTTTGACCATTCATCATTTACCGCCTGATTCACAATTTTTAATCCGCCCAAGTGTTAGCTGGCGTCTCACTTCCGATGGAAATCGTGCGTGAAAATCGCACTTTCTAAGCTCCACTCGGTATTACTGGATCCTCTTCGCGAAATCGCACACTAAAACCTTCAAGAGAGGTCTCCTGGGAGTTTTTCATGCATGGCCGAAATTCATAATGAAATATTTTCCCCGGACGTTGGCCCTAGAGAATTTCGGGATGCTAAAATCTATAAATTAACGCAGGAAACCTTTGAGAACGAGAACGATTTATTGCCGAGTCCAAGTTTAAGCTCTATATATTCACCGAAACATTATCATCGATCTTTGTTCTTGACAATTTTTCGCGCTAAACGCTCGTGGGAATAACGTTGTTGCGCCAAGTTCGAGCAATTCGATACTCCATTAAAGCCAGTGGAAATCCAGTATAGCGTCACTCTATACTTTAATTACATCGAGTTGGGATTCCAACGCTCTGTTTGGCTTGTTGTACCGTTCGGGATGTGATTTTTCTGTCGGGCTAGTTTTCCTGCCCAAGAAGCAAGCATTGCAAGTTTTTCCGCGGTTGACTGTGTGATTTATGATTAGGCTTCTCCTTAATTTTCAGTGGAATCTTAGAGTTAAGGCTTAATCTCCGATTATTACGGGATGAATGTAACTGAACAGATATATTGTAAAGAAGAAAAAATTTTTTTTCTAACTTTCGTGTAGGGGACTATATGTATCCGCGACTAAGATGAAGTTTTGTCACAACATTGCAATTCGGAAAGCCATAATTTGGGTTAATTAAAATTTTCATCAAGAATGATTATGAATGTAAGAATTTAGAAGATGATACAGGTAATTATTTTAATATAAATAGAATAGAAATTTTATTGTAAAATGTAGTCTTACACTGTCAGAAAAAAGTTGATAAGTTTTCTATTGTACATGCATTGGAAGTTATTATCCATACTTCGTTTTATAATTCCCATTCATGAGTAAAATTTTTTTCATTCATGTATAGAATTTTCTGGAAAAGTATGAAAAAAGTGCCATACTTGCAGAGGATATTTTCCATACTCTTAAAATATCCATACAATATGGGATAATTTCTATACAACATAGGAAAACATCTATACACAAGTATGGAAAAATTGCGATTATTTTTTACAGTGTAACGTAGCAATAAATATTTAGATTTAAATTACAAAGGAGTTCGTATTGACAGATTGATTATACTTATTCAATTTTTAAGAACGAATGCGCAAGTATGATTGTTTGCTCACTTTATAAGTTTTTTCAATGTTTTAAATTTTATTATGTTAGTGTATTCGTAATGTTGAAAAAAATTGGCAACGGTAAATATTATAAGGTTTCAATCATTCATTGATTCAAGAGAGAAAATAAATAACAGGAAAATGGAATCTTAATGTTGAACCATATAATTATAACTATTTAAAATTATTACAGTTTCCCATTCTGACAGTGGCCAAATTTTGGCAGTGATGAGAATGACTTACAAGACAAATTACGTAAAATATTCAGAAATCAAAGGAAATCAGTAGGAGAAAATGGTATAAATAATAGTTCATTCTAGAAAAATTGCAAAATAGGAGGAAATCATAATAAACAATTACAAGCTATGGGAAATTAACATGAAAGAGTATATGGTAATATAAACTTGTTTTAAACCTTGCAAAACTACTGGGAGCCATGAAATAATATCAGATATGATAGAAAATCATAGTAAACAGTCGGAAACTATAAAAATGTTTATTTTTTGCTTCACCTACACTTCCGAAAATTTCACATGGTTTTTTACATGGAGTAAAATAATTTCCAAATGTAAAAAACAGATCAAAACCATAATAAATTATCAAAAACTATAGAAAATGATAGGAAATTATGAGAAATCAAGATCAACCAAAGGAAGTTACGAGAGATGATATTACACAACTTGAGAAAAAGGTTGTTGACTAAGAAAAACAATGGAAAAAGATACAAAATCATATAAACATGTATAAAATTACAAGATATTATTAGAACTGTAAGGAGACTATTAAAAATCGTTGGGCCAGAAGTAAAACTACAGGAAATCATAAAAAATGATGAAAAATTATAAGATGTTTCAAAACACCGTAGGAAAATAAGAATAATTAAAAGAATTTTAAATAGCGCTGGATTATAATGAGAATTAATGGGAAATCATAATTAATCAAGGAAATCGATGAAAGACTAAAAAATTTCTGCAAATAAATGAGAAAATATGAAATAAATCACAATAATTAATAAGATACAATGGAACATATTTAAAAATTACTAGAAAACATAAAATATTACGAAAAGTTGTAAAAAATAAAGATTAAACTATAGGATTGCATTATGACCGCCTGAGGACTATAAGAAATCATGTAAAATCATTGACAATAATAGAGAATCATGAAGATTGTACTATTTAAATTTTTTATGCAAAAAATTACTCTAAAAATTTTGGAATTCTCAGAAAAATTTTTTTTATACAAAAAGCTATTTGCGTTATACAGTTGAGATCAAAGAAATCGACGAGAGACTGAAAAAGTTCTGTTAATCAATATGAAACTATGAAAGAAATCATGGTAATTGATACTATACCATAGAAAATCAATAAAAATTACTAGAAATTATAGAATTTTACGAAAAATTATAAGAAATGAAGATGAAACCATGGGATTTCATTATTACTGCTTAAAAACTATCAGAAATGATATGAAATCATTGAAAACGATAGAGATTCATTAAAATTATTCTATTTACATTTTTGATAGAAAACAATTACTCTAAAAACTTTTCAAGTCCCGAAATTAGATGGTTCGCGGCTTGAAAAAGCCATCCCTAAAAAACTGGACGTTTTTCACGCTCTTAGGAATAGATATTTATGCTACAAGGGAGAAAAATGATGGTTCCAACTAGTGCAAAATTTGGGCACGAGCGAAGCGAGTGCGCAATTGCACGAGTTGGAATCATTTTTTTTGTCTCGTGTAGCATACAATATTTTTTCCCATGCATGTGTAAAAGTGGCCACTTCATTTTTATGAAACGCAGGAACGAAATCCTCTTTTTGGA
>JAPYZL010014748.1:0-13201 GCA_030522825.1 Platygaster orseoliae
GGTTTTTAATTTTCTCGAACGAGAAATTTTCCTATCAGCCTAATGTCCAGAAATGCTATGGTTACGCATTTACAAAACAATTGTCTTTTGAAAAAAACTTTTGAGAAAACTGTTGAAATAAAACCTTTGAATTTCATATCTGCAGAAACCTAATTTGGAATTTTTACTACGAATCTTCTTATTGAAGACTCTTTTTATGAAATTAACAAATGTATTCAATTGAAAGAAAAGTGAAATTCTAACCGAAATTCGGAAAATAATACTTTCGGGAAAATAGTCGTTCGGGGAAGAATACTTTCGGGAAAATAGCCATTTGGGATATAATAAGTTCGGAATAATGGCATTTCGGGAAAATGACTGTTCGGGAACTTGGATTCGGGAAAATGACCGGGAATCATAATATTTATTAAATAATAGAATATAACACTAATAGTGTAATGGACGACATTTTAATAATATTCTCATCATAACAAAATATAATAATATATAGCAATAGTAAATGCACGTAAATGCACAATAATGAAAGCACTTTGATGAAATACTCGGAAATTGAGAAAGTTACATTTTTTCGAAATTGTTGGGCAATGCAGAAAATGAATGCGTTGAATCTAATATTCGAAAGAGTTGAGAAAAGTTGTTTGATTCATTGTTGCAGTCTCTTCTTCGAAAAATAGAATACTTTCTTCGAGGTATGACTCTTGAATAATAAATGCGAATTTCTGATGAAGAGTGTCATCATAGTAAAAGTTCCACGACGTTACTACGTAGTTTCGAATAGTGAAAATTTGAAAGATGAAATATCACGTTTTCGAAAACGAAATCTTATTTCTTCAATTAAGAGATAGTGAGTTTTTACTTTGTTAGTTTGCACAAAGTATTTCGCAATTATATAAGTGAGTTGATATATTGTGAATGTTTTTTCATAAATTTTTTATAATAAATTTCTGGATCTCCTAAGATTCTTAAAATGTCATCAATCTCGTGTTTTTAACTATGAATGCTTATGTCAAGACATTCTAAGCACAAACGAATTTAGACACATAATTATAAATAAACGTTGGAGTAATTTAATTTCTTCAACATTATTAATATCCCTCGATTTCAACTAATCAACACAGCAATGAAGAAATTAAAATACTCGCAAAGAGGATAAATTTTTTCACTTCCAAACACTCGCATACGAAATTTACAAAATATTTCTTATAAATTTATGTACCATGTTTCTTGACTAATCTAAAAAATTCCTAAAGTTTCAATATTCTAATTTCTGTAGTTCAAAAGAACCAATTTTATTCAGAAAGTTGATTGTCATTCCTAAAATCTGAAAATAATTCCCTAGATCTAAAATATATAGAATACTACATTAAAATTTCTAACTTTCACTTTCTGAATTCCTTGGACAGCGAATGTTTCAAAAACTTAAGTATGCCATTAATTACGAATTTCAAATTTTCACGCCGAAAATTTCTAATCATAAGCGAATCGAGAGGCTTGCATATTTATTGATTTAACAATTCAAAATATTTAACATCCACAACCTTCCTCAATTTCGAATATGTATTTGTAATTCAGCATAATTAATATAAAAGGAACTTGAAGATATTTAAAACATTCCAATTTTTAAATTTCTTAAACATCCCATGCAAAAAATTATCAGCATTCAGTTTTTTCGGGATTTTTCGAGCAAGGAGAGGAAGGTGAAGTCTTAATCATAATATTTTTTCAAAATGTGCTTATTAATTTTTTTTTTTCATTTTTTGAATAGTAATGTTGAAAACTTGATAAAAAAAAGAAAATTACATACAGAAAAAATAATTAGGCAAATTCTTAGAAAATTTCAAAATTTCAGAATATTTTATGATTTATTTCAAAATTTGGAAAAATAAAGAAATATCGAAATTTTTCGAGACTGTTTATAATATTTCATAAACTCAAAAATGAGTAGAATTTCAGAAAATTTGCATGAATTTCGTACATTGCTTTCCTTGACATATATTATGCATGATTCTT
Organism: Platygaster orseoliae; assembly: GCA_030522825.1. Taxonomy (NCBI): domain Eukaryota; kingdom Metazoa; phylum Arthropoda; class Insecta; order Hymenoptera; family Platygastridae; genus Platygaster; species Platygaster orseoliae. The sequence goes on from JAPYZL010014748.1 coordinate 2,011, forward strand.
TTTTTATCTTTTGAAAAAAAATTAATATCAAGTAAGACAAAAGTAAGTAAAATTCTTAAAGTTTTAGATATTTTGTATTATTATTTTGGGAATTTAAGAAAATGATGGTCAATTCTGATGCTTTAGTATTTAATTAAAATCTGAATAACTTAATAAGTATTGAAAAGTAATGGAGAACCATAATCAGTTGAATTAATTTCATAAAATTTGGAAATTTTGAATAGTTCGTTCTATTTTAGAAATTGTAAAATATAAAAATTTTAATTTAATTCTAATTTGTAGATAATGAATTTGTCTAGGATGTTGGGTAAATTTACGGAATATTAGAAAATAGTTTCGAATTTTTAAAATTGTGTTCATTATCGAATTTCTTCAAAATACGCATGATAATGTTGTTTCATTTATAATTAAATTTTTTTTTTTATGTTTATTAATTTTAGTCAAATTTGGAAAGTTAGACTGTGTCATGTTTGAAATTTTCGAAATTTCGAAGAATCAGAACACATGAAAATTCAAAATCTCTTGATACTTTCAAAATGTTAGAACAATTTATGAAATGCTAGAAAATTACAATGAATTTTGTAGATTCTTTTTTTTTGTCACATTTGCTAGAAATATGCATAATGTTCTATTTTTATTTTGAAATAAAAATCTAAAAACACTTCAAATGTATTTAACAATCACGAAAAATCTGATAGAGTTTACAAACGATTGGGGTACAGTTTTTCTAAAAAAAGTATGCTAAGAAAACTTTTTCTAAAATTCTGTTTTTCTAATAGAGGTATTTTTCTAAAATATTTTTTTCTGTTTTATTTGTTTTTCTAAAGCTATGTTTTTCTAATCGATGTATTTTTCTAGAATATTTTTTTATATCATTGTGTATCGTATTATGTAAAAATGCAGATAAATTTTGTGAAATAATAATAATGTAATTTGTATATTTTATATTTATATTAGGTATTTCAAATTCATTTTACTATAATATTCGTATTATATTTTTGATAATTTAAAATTATATTAAAATTAATTTGTATAATTATATTACTTACTTCATGTTATTGTATATTATTTACATATTTTATTTTTATTTCAAAAAAAGTGAGATGCTTTTAAAAAAAAAGTTTTTATAAAATGGTTCGAATTGGAAAATTTTTTTTTCAGAAATAGTGAGATAGTAGAAAAAAGAATTTTCAGAAAATGGTTTGAATTAGAAAAAATGATTTAAAAAAAAATAAGATAGTAGAAAAAAATTTTTTTTTCCTGATTTTGCCAGTAGAAAACATATTTTAGAAAAAGTGACCCACTACCTTTACTACAAACTCCTATGTCATTTAAAATGTTTTGGATAGTTCATATGATCGAAATTTCAAAAATGCTAAAAAATAAAAAAGCATTGACAATTTTGAAGATTATCATTAATCCTAGAAAATTACAAAAATTAGTAGAACTTCGGAAAATCTATATACATTTCATAAATTGTAGCAAATTTTGCAGAACTAAAGAAACTGTGTAATACTCCTAAAATTTTTTAAATCAAAAAATTTTTCATCATACACAAAAATAGTCAACAATTCCGATAAAACTCTGAATCCTCAGAAAACGTTGAATATTTTTCTGAATTGCAAACACAGAAAAAGAATTTTCCACGTCTACCACTCTCACAGTCCAAAATACCAGTTTCGAATCCACAAACTTCTTCCAAAAAAATTTCTCTCAATCAACTGATAATCATTTTCCAAATGTCAACGTCATCTAATTCCAAAACCCCTTTCAACTCTTCCACAAAAAACCAAATTCCACTCTTGTCGCTTTTTCCAAGGTGAAAACGAACATGAATTACACGAGCAACAAAAGCGGAAGTCTAAAAAGCACGTGAACGATTTGCTAACGTTGTTGCCCCCCCCCCTTCAATAATTCCCTCAACACCCCATTCGAACGAAAAGTGCACCGAAAGTCCAACAAGAGACGCGTTAAGGTTTTTACTTTCGAAGCCCCCTTCCTTATTCGAAGCAAGCGCACCGGCAGGATGGGCAGTGGCAAAACAGTCAGCCAGAGCAAGCCAGACTTGGCACCAACCGATCATTTCACCTTCTGCCTCAAACTCGAAAGATCCGAAAGATACAGTTCCCCGGTGACCGTTGACCCAAAAACTCTCTAATTCCAAATCACCGAAGAATCACCGAGTTTCACAATCCACAAACCTTTTTTTCTGGGCCCTCAAAACAGAAAATAAAATCCTCAACAATCTCAAGAAACGCGAAATTCAAAGAAAAAATGATCCCGGCACCCGCAAACAAAGGATAATGATAATTTCGAAAAAATCAAAAATGCCAGGCTGCTCGAAATTGGATTTTCGATCGACTATCAGAAGTGATTGCTGATTTTTGGCACGTGTTTTTTGCGAGACATTTGGTGAATATGTGTAGATTGTGAGAGACTTTTGGATTTTTCTTTGGCAATTTGAGTTGTAGTTGTTGTTGTTATTGGGAAATCGTTTGAAATGAAGAGAATAACATTTGAGTTAGTTGTGTTGGTCCTGGTGAGTGCAGCGTTGAGCGAAAATGTGAGTGTAACGACCGACGAGGCCGTTTCGAGTCACAGGATCCGGAGTTTGCCGGAATCCTTGAAGAGCGAGAGTGGAAACTGGACGAGTTTGGTGGAGGCCCTCAATGTCTTTAGCTCGAAAAACTTGGCCGACAACTGGCAAGAGGGCAAACACGCCGTGAAAGAGCAATGCGGGAGAGATGTAACGAGGTACATTTCCGGGCTTCGGAACCATGAAATGTGGGCGCTGAAAGGTGAGTTTGCATCGCTTGTACGAAATAACGGAATCAGGGCGATGAACTGTGGTCGAATTTGAATAAATTTTCAGTGTCGTGAAAGTAATATGAAATCTTTCCTGTGTTGCAGTAGAATCAGAGAGAGTACGAAACTTGAAATTTTCATTTCCGAAATACCCGACTGAAAAACCAATTCAATTTAGTTGTTATTTGACCAACCAAATATTTGGTTTACTACACTGTTGAAAATTTTCTTAAATTTTATACACTTTCTATCAAAAATGTATTAAAACGTACGTTAGGTTAACATGTTTTAAAAATGTATAATTTAGAGACACTTACTGCATTTTCCATAATTGATGTATTAAAATGTATCTGAAATTTTATAAAAAAGATATTTAAAACATAAATAAAATACACATATATGAAATTTGTATTACCTCGAGAGTGATTTACTTGATTTTTATACATTTTTCACAAATAGCATTTAAAATCTGTCTTAGATTTCATGCAACCAGTATCTAAAAAAAACTCAGTCTCTGTTACATGTATGAAATGAATGTAAAAGCAAATTTAATTAAAATATTTTCGTATGATTCTAATACTTCAGTGTATTAAATTCAATTCACAATTATGAATTAAATGGATGTCACAGGTTTAATGTTAATATGTATTGATTTCATGTATAATTTCGAACACATGATGTATTAAATCTAAGATGCCTGTATATTAAAGTTATTTAAGCGTATATATATTTCGTATACTTTCAATGCATAATTAATACAGAGTAGATATGTGTAATGGGCATTATAGAATTTTTTTTTAATTTAGGACAAAATTTTTTTATGATGTAAGATTAATTCTTAGCCCAGACAAACAAATTCTTTTTTACAGTAAAATATTTTTAGTTCGGAAAAACAAATTTGAGTGAGCAGAAACATAAATTTTTTAATTGAAACGAAATTTGTTTGTGTCCTGAAATGTCTCTTTAAATTTTTAAACTTTCACTCTAATTGTAAGTTCAAAAATAAAATTAAAAAAGCGACATAAATCTTGAATCTTCCTTCATTCAGATATTTTAATTTTATCAATATTCAAGGAATATGTAAAAGTGATTTTAGAAAAATAAAAGTTTTTGAATTCTTCTGACTTGTAACGATTTTAAATTTTGAATTCTGAAAAAAAATTCAATAGTATATTCCGGATATTAGTATGGTTTTTTAAATATTTAGTTTTATATTTCAAATTCTTGCAACTTAGGCATTGCACAAAGAAAAAAAATTCCATTATCTTCGAATTCCAGTATTTAACAATTATTTATCCCACATAAATTATATAATTTTCAAACTCAATTCCATCCCAAAATCACAAAATTTTTTTTCGAAAAGTCGAAAAGTTAAGAAAACCTCAAAATGTTATTACATATTTCAACTAGAAACTTCATTTTTTAACTTGAACTATTCTGAAATCGTCAAAAAATCAAAAATTTTAGAAATCGACGATATCGAGTGGAATTTTGGGAATATAATATTCAAATTCTTTTTACTTGTAGAAAAGAACAAAAAAACATTCCTATATCTCCGAAATAAATTATTTCTAGAATTGTTGGAAATGTTTAAATACACTGACTGAAATATTAAAATCTCACAATTCTTGAATTACATCATTTCAAAATCAAAAATTATTAGTCAATGTTTTCGGTTAAAAAAGAAAATTAATAGTTAAGTTCAAACTTCCATTGCTGCTCGTGTTTGCGAAAAAGTTTGAGATGTGTCCCTTCTAGCAAGCAATACCTATATTTTCGAACACTTCGAGATTAATATTCCAATATTTCAATGTAACTATTTTTTTATTCCCCTACTCGCACATAAAATGAAATTGAAACTTCCAAATTTGTATTCTGAAAGTCTGAAAATCGAAAATTCGAGGACGAATTTGAAAATACATAAGAATTCATGAATGAATAAATACGAAAACGAATTTCAAAGAAATAAATAATCGAAAATACATTGAACCTACATTCCAATAAATTTTCGAAATCTTGTCGCAACATTTGAAGGTTTTAAGCAGTAAACGTTTCCAAACTTGGACATGTTCTATCTAAAAATTTCATAATTTAGAACTGCGATTTCGTATTAAAAAATGTATAATGTTGTTAAAGTCTTTGAAACAAAAAACTTCAGTGATTTCAGTGATCTCAAAATTATTTAATATTCAATAGGAAAATTTTAGGATTTTCTTTTTATAATCAATTTTGAGTTGAAAATCATAATCAATATTATAATTTTTTTTTCAATTATCAAAAAAAAATAATAAAAATCTGATAGAATCCTTATCAATAAAAAAAATCTAAAAACGTATGTAGTGAAACAACAAAAAAACGAAAAAAAATTTAAGCTTTCAATCCAACGAATTTTCCAAATGCTTATCGTACTTATTTACTGATTTCAAGTAAAAAGTTTACCAAACTTGAAGTTTTCTATCTGAAATGTCGAAATAAAAAATTATAAATTTCAAAAATTTATCTTAGTACTAAGATATATTAATAAACTAACTGCAAAATAAACGAATAAAGTTACTTCAAAAATGAAAAATAGTTAAATGGGTAAATGAAAAAATTATTGTTATATAAATAATGTTTGACAATAATTTAAAAAATATCGTTTGCATTTTAATCATCTAAGTAATAATAAAAAAAAAACCTGAAAAAAAAAACATTTAGAAACAAAATAGAAAAAACAGCTGAAATTTTAAATTACGGAAAATTAGAAAAATTCAAAATATTTCGTTGAATGTTCGATTTCGAACAAGTTAAAAATAATCATAATTATTTTCGACATTTTATTGAATAAACAAACAAAAAATGATTTAAATCTGCCTTCCAAAAAAAATTCACAATTCTTATCGTTAATTTATTTAACGAAAATTTTGATCTCAAATTCTTGAATTCAAACTCAGAATTCAGCATAAAAAAATACGTTTTATAATATATTGTTTAATTCTAAAGTGCATGAATTTAGTTTTTTACAAAATTATGAATAATTGAACGGAGAAATCGATTTTTTTATAATAAGTCAAAAACCGTTGTTAACATTTCCCATCACCTCAGACAATATGACGATAAAAAAATCGCCAAGTTCAGAAAAATCGAAAATCAGTAGAAGCAATCTCGATTTGATATTTGCATGGAGATTCAGCTTGTTGAAAAGCGTCGGAAGAAAAGAAATTGGTGTTTTTAGTGGATTCGCAGTTCTTTTCGCACGAGCTTCGTTGTGAAATGTTAACGGCCGGGACCAACTTAAATTATTATACCAATAGAAAGTCGAAGAGAGTCATAAATAAATGAGAAGCAAAAGCTGGCGATCGTTGAATGGCAAATCGGTTGCTATTGTAACAAGGCGACAAAACTGCTCCAAATTCCACGTAACTATTTGCATTTTTGGTTATGAGAACTCAAAATAGAACGTATTTTTTTTCTTTTTTTGAATTTTGCCATTTGCCACTTTCATCTGTCAACTTTTTTTCTCCGTTTTGCGAATTTATGAAAGAAAGTCTAGTTTTTTTTTTCGAAATTCTGCAATTCTAGGATTTGATGATATAATGTTTCCTCACCTCTGAACTCGAATTTCTTAACTTTTTCTCAAACTGCGATAATTATTTTCTATAACAACCGCCCTTCGATTAAATGGCAATGAAAAATAATCGAGACTAATCATAGAGGATAACGTTTCGAGCTGAAAGATTTGCATTAAAAAAAAATTCATGGTCTCAAGATGCAAACGTCGGATGAACCTTTGAAACCAAGTTGACCTAGAGCGGAAATTAATAGTTTTTTTCTTGGATTAATTCGATAAAATTTCTCACGGTCAATGTGACCATCGATTTCGCAAACAAAAAAACCTGATCCTCTGACGACCCAGACGAAAAATTGCATAATTCTAGTCCAAAATTAGCAATGAATCGTCATTCGACAGGTACCTTGAAACTTGAAACTATTTTAAAAGTGTTTTCATCTTTCTGCGATTCGCACGATTCGTGAAGAAATCGAAGATTCCGGATTATTGATATCATCGTCAGTTTTTCGATATTTTTAAATATTTTTTAAAACTTAATGAAGAATCGTAGGACTTTCAACTTTTTGAGGACACTTTAATAACAATTTTATGATTTTCCAGACTCTCAAGAATTTATTGGGAATATTTAATAGTACATTATGTAACGTAGTGCAAGTGTCGAATTTGGCGAAGACGAGGGTTCAGGCCCGAGGCGAAGCCGAGGGTTTGAATCGTCTTCGCCAAATATTTTATGCAATTCTAGTCTCAAAGCTCGTCCAAATGTAAAACTTTGAGGTTTAAGTAAACTTTGAGGAGTAAGAAATCTTTTTTTTATATGTTTAAAGCAGTTCACAATATATATAAACTTTAACAACAAACTCATTTTTTTTACTAATTTCAATAGAATATTTTAATATACCTATCCTTATTTTTCTTACAATTTGTTTATAATTTAAACTGTTTTTTAGAACTTCCAAAAATATCGTAATAATAATTAATATTATTGGGGAGTTATGGAAACACTTAAGAATTTCTAGACATTAAAAAATGTTTTTTCCAATGTAACAAAATACTTTTGAGTAACCTATAGTTGTCATTTTTTTATTTTTAAATATTTTTTTAATCAGAAACTACAAAAACTACTCAATACTTGAAATTATTCTAAGGAAAAATATATCTGAGATAATGACAACAAAATTTAAACTTCTTTAGATTTTACAAGTTCTCGATTGACAAGATGTTCATAAAATACAAGGGAAAAAAAATTCAATTTCAAAATCACTTTTTCTGCAGAGGAAAATAATCTTTGTCAGTTATAAATAACCATCGTAATGAAAAATTTATCCCAAAGTCATTATCAAGCCGATGGACATGATGAATTAATGCTTTTCTCGTTTAAAAAATTTGCATTATATTTTTACGATCGTATGACACATTACAGACAGTTGTCAAAAGCTGTAGTCATGCGATTGATGACTTCCATTGACAATAAACTTGGTCATGCACACACTATTTTTCACATCAGTGAAAAATTGCAGATTACTTGCATAATTAGCTTTTACTTTACTTTTTAAAACTCAAATATGAAAATTATTACTAGGAATTAACGTATCAATGAACGAATATAAAAATGATGAAATAAAGTGGAGGAGTGCAATACTTTTCTACATATCTTGGCAAAAATTATTGTTGAAGGGGAGGGGGGGGGGACGTTTTTTTTGTGTTGTACATGAGTGAATTGGGATTATTATGCAAAAAAAAGTTGATGTCAGTCCAAAAACTTACTTTTCGAAGTCTTTTTGTATTTTAATCCTCAATTTTTTATTTAACTGACATGCGAAAAAAAATAAACCCAAAAATCAATATAAATTAGAATCTCATGAAATTCATTTAATTTTTCATGCATAAAAGCAAAAGTTACACAGAAATATATTATTTTATCAAAGCTATCATAAGATAAAATAGCTACTTTCTAGATTAAATCATCTTATTTGGACGATGTAAATCTTAGAGATGCACTCAACTTAACTCACATCAATAAATAGAAATCTCAGCAAAAAGGTTGGTAAAAAATAAATATGTGTTAAAATTTTCGATAAAAGTTTTGTAGAAAATCAATCATTTTTATTAAAAAAACGCAAAGCAATCGATAAAATCAACTTAAACAATATAAATTACACTAACAACAGTAAAGTACAACTTTGCAAGAAAATGGAAAGGAACTTTCCCACTCATTTCATTCCAAGTTTTTACGAGATTCGTCAAAACTCGTGATTCCTGCGAGCACGCACTCGGACGAAATGTGTATTGCTGATTCGAGCGTTATGACATCTGCAAGCACGTGCAACGATCGAGCTAGAAAATGTCATTACCCCTCAACAACTCAGCTATCTGCGTCATCTTCAATACTGCATTAGTTCGTTATTATCTAAGAAATAATGACAGTCGAACACACATGACACATGCATTCCACTTTCGCAATTTCTGCGATTCCCCGTAACGCAACATCATTTAAACTATAATTGCGCGAAACGACTCATTAGAAACCAGATACAGCCTCACTTTTAATTTCTCTCCAAGACGTTCGATTGTTCCCGACTAAACGACATTTTCCAAGAAAAAAAAAACTTCTGCGTTTCCTGCACGATTTGAAAGTTTTTTTTGTTGATAATCTTTTTAAATTAAAAATAAGCTACTACTGCAAAAACATTTATTCAGTCAAGTTGTGTTAAAACAGCACATCATATTAAAAAACTAAGTTGGTCCATTACCAACTAAATTTTTTGTTGCTGCTACCACTCCTTTCTCTTAATGAGTAGCCTCACCCGTGCACTCCACATTTCAGAGTCTTTATCAATTCGGTATTATGTAAATAACTTGCTCGCCACGAAAAAGTTTGTTTCTCCTATAAAATTTTTATGTAACGCTAAGGACGTTCTTTCGCTATACCGGTCCATTTCGCAACTCGCACACAACTGCAACGCGGAAGAGACGTATTTTTACTATCCAAATGATTATGCGGTATCAAAATAGAAATCTGAAATCGCGATTTCGCTCGGTCATCGGATGAGTCATCGATTTCTTACTTTGGCTTTTTCGGAACTTTTCGACGAGAAAATAATCAACGAGTGGTATAAATTGAATGATGTTCGAATTCGGACAATGATTTTTACTTCCCTCTCAACGTAAAATTTCAAAATTACCTATCATGTTTGCTTTCATTATGTAATGAATATAAAAAGCCCTCTCGTTGTAAAATTCATCAATTTCGTATTGTGGAATACTATAAATAATGTCATTCGCTGCATGGATCGTTTGGTTTAACGAGTGTAGAAAAAACCGTTTACAGATTATCTTTTTTTAGACTCAAGGAATGCTCATCGCTCGGACAATAAAAAATGTTCATTGCCGATGTTGAGAAAAGTAATTTTATTATAAAGCGAATTGACTTCAAGGACGCTTGACGCGCTTAACTTGCGATCGTTGTGTTATGCAAGTATTATTTAAGACGATTACGGGTTACAGGATAGATATGTAACACTCAGGCAAGCAACTTTCTTTGCCCGATAAAGAGTCTTGCCAGGAGCGTAGGCAAAAGGGGTTTTTTCAGGACGAGAAAATGGCGGTTTTCCGTAATTCGTTGGAAAATCCCATTGCACGAAGCTCCTTTTTATGGAGAATAAAATTAGAAGATGAGTTATAGTTTACATAATTTATCGAAAATGTAAAAAAATTCAATTTTATGATATTATGAATATATTCAATTTAGTATAGTTATATAGTAATGCTTAATGAGTTCAAATATAAGGTTGACATAATATCATGTAATGAGCGTTGCGTGAATTATAAAATCGACCCAATTCGTGTATTACGTCTAAAATGACCGCTACTGCACCGCACGATTCTCGTTGCTCGGTGGAAAGTATTTCTAACGAGGAAGTCCTGCGGCTAATATAGGCAAATGCTTTGCCCCGAAGAGCGGTGATCGCGTCTCGAATATTGCCGTCATTATTCTACCATTGCATCATTTGGGAATAGGGAAACGAATGTGTTATAATGCTACTCGACGTCATACTTTATTGGAAACGACGAGTGTTCGTCAAATCGTTCCTTCGTCTACTTTCGCCAATACGTAACGCGTAAACGCCGATAATTTAGAAACTGCAAATTCGATTTCGAAATGCACTATTTTATGAACATTGAAAAATTTCCCACAAATAAGTGAATCAGGGCGGATTTATTCTTGAATATTGATATTTTTGAAATTCCATAACGTTTTTCGAGGGTGTCTCTAAAAATTGCACGGAAAAAAATATCAAACTTTATAGAACGAATTTTTTTTGCAGCAGTAACTTTTTTGTTGTTGTCAGAGCATAATTTTATGCATAAAATTCCAATGCATAGTATTTGTGTTCCAGTAGCAAAAAAGAGTTGTTGAGACATAAAAAAAAGCTACTGCTGCAAAAAAAATTCGTTCTGTCAAATTGTGTTGAAACAGCACATTTTTTTCCGTGTGGCGGTTACTGAAAATGGAAAAAATTCCAAACTTAGGAAGAAGTATAAAAATTTATAAAAATTATGACAAATCCGATCAATGAATGTAAGTACATAATAATATCAACAATTACTTATTCAAATTATTTAGTAGATTGTGAATATGGGGCATTCCATGTCAATTCGCTGGACATTATGGGCATGTGTCTCATAATGAGTTCAAATTTTAGAAAATGAAAAATTAACCATATTTACGTTTTACTTTCAATTTTGAGCAGTTTCCGAAGGTAATTACGGAAGTTACAGCAAAATGAAATTGAAAAAACCGCATTTTTCTGTCTTGTTCTTTAATTTCTGACTCCT
>JAPYZL010014751.1:0-10736 GCA_030522825.1 Platygaster orseoliae
CTTCGGTATACTTTCTGAAAAATAAAATATACCAAAGTCTACTTTTGGTTTACTTTGGTAGACTTTTGGAGGCTTTTTCTAAAGTCAACCAAAGTATGCTTATTGGCACAAATGCATACTTTTAGGTGACTTGGTATATTTGGTATATTTTCGGTATACTTTTCATTTTTCTATCCGGGAGACCATTACGGTTGACACGATTTAGCACACGAAAGTCGTCTGAAACGAAAAAAAAAAAGAAAATGTTTAGTTTTTTTATAACTTTGGCCTATCTTTTGACACAAGGAATTAATAAAATTTGAAAATTTTACGAAGTAGTGACCGAAAATTGAAAAATTAAAAAATTTTTTACGTTTTCAAGGTTAAGAACAGCTGTAAAAATTGTTAAGATGGAAAAAATCCATAAAGCTCGAGTCAGACGTTAGACAAAGTCATAAACTAACTGAATCATTTTGGTTTTTTGTTTAAGACGACTTTCGTGAGGTAAATCTTGTCAACCATTTCGGTATATATTTTTTGTGAGGGACATTTAAAGGTCAAATCACGGTTAAATCGGAGATAGTAAAATTGCAGTAATTGAAAGTATATATATAAATAAGTTAAATGCAAAAAACGCACCATCAATCGTATTTTTTTTAATTACATTTTCTATTCCTTTTTTTTTCAATAAAATCGAGATGATACCATAAAAAAATGAAACTTATACTAACAAAATATATAAAATTAAAAAAAAACATAAGTTAAGAAAAATATCAACGAAAACAAATGAACTTTAAATTTGCTTATGTTCAGACGATTTTTTTCATGAATTATTTCTACTCGTCATTATCATCTACTGACAATGAGTTTTTGACAAAATATTGATACGCATCACTGATAGATTTGTCGTTGATCTATACTACTGATTGATTCGTTATTGAAGCAGGGAACCCAGACTGGACGCAGAAAAGGTTGTTTATCTCTGTCGTACAATCAGAAAAGACTAGGAGAAGACGGAGACAAACAACTTTTCTGCGTCCAGTCTGGGCAGTGCTCCCAGATTATACGGAAAAATCCGTATTACACAGGGACAAACTTACGTCTTTTTCGACGATAGAAAGAGAAAACAAAACTGAATCTGCTGTGAGTACTGAGTCTAGGTTCCCTGTATTGAAGTACCCCACTAGCCGACTAATCACCTACTGTATTACAAATTACAACAGATGTAAAAATTTATAGTTTAAAAATGTTCAAATGTCAATTAAAAATCACCATTCATTTCGGAAAATTAGGGTAACATTCAATTAATGAAATAAAAATGAGTACTAATCAGTTGCGAAAAATCAAATTTTTAACCCACATTGCGAAAATTCCTCTCAACAACTGAAATTCAAGCGGAAATAAAAATAAGTGCACTTAAAAACCAATTTGGTTGACTCAAACAAACGTTTGATATTTATTTGACCAACGAAATATCAAACATTTAATATACTGAAATAAATTTTTATTTCCGATAGACAAATTTTTTCCCGGGCATGCGTAGAAATGGCCACTTTATTTGCATGAAAAGTTGGAACAAAATCCCTTTTTTTGGCGTACTCGGGAATCAGCGGGAGAAATCATTGTTCCCTAGGGAAATATTCATTTCTCATGGATCAAGGGCAATTATTTCCTTTAATCCATTAGAAATAAAAACTAGCACTCGTTGTAAACATTCTTTTTCTCCTTTGAAGCATAAATAACAATTTTTTGTGTGTAAAATATTTTTAGTTTGGAAAACAAATTCAAGTTGCCAAAATGTAAATTTTTTTTACTGAAACAAAATTTGTTAGAGTCCAATGAAATTCATTTGCCTGGAATGAAACTTTATTCAATTAAATCAAATATTTGGTGGGTCAAGTAACGACTTAACGTTCGTTTGAGCCAACAAAATTGGTTTTTCAGAGTGTCTTATTGATTTCGATAGTACATCGAACACCTAGAGAAAATATTTTTTCCCATGTTGCGAACGACGTTTCCTTGTGAAGCAGACCGAAAAGTAGATTTTTTTGGCACGCCGTGACGAAAAAAAATATTTTTACCCGAAAAAACTTTACCGGACAATTTGAGATGAAAAGATCTTAAAATCATTCAATATCAAAAAATCACGAACTAAAATGCTTCTAGGGACGTAAAAAATCGTCAGAACATAGGAAATATTATAACTTGATCTTTCTGGAACTTCATCAAACTATTAAAACATATTTTTATGACCGGGGGATGATGAAATTGCGCCCTTCACGACGCTAGCGCCTCCAGCGAAATATTGGGTATTTAAAGACAGTACAGTGTCAGGGGGTTCGTTGTCACATACATCCTTGATAACTCTGCCATTTAACGATCGAAGTTAATTGTTTTATACATTCATAATAGGAAACGTCGTCGACATCAAAATAACACGTTCAGAACATAATAATTTAACGATCAAGCTCAATTGTCGTGTTAATCACAAAATATATGATGTAGTGATGGAAGCGTTTTTCAAATTTTTCCATAAAATTCTTTACAATGCATTTTTTTCAGATTTTAAATAAAATTTACGGTAATTAGAATAATTTCTTATTGAATAATTATGTTAGTTATTTGTGATAATGATTTATTTTCCTTATATAATTCTCAATAATAATTCTCAACTTTGAGATTCTAAAAAATTTCAATTGCACACTCATCAACTGATGCAGGAAAAAGTCATTTTTTAATTTTACTTTAAAATATATTTAACGTAACGATAAATATCCATTTATCCTCAATTTTCTGTGTACCAAAGTACGAACAAAAATATTCAAATTCCTGTACTAACGCCTAATGAAAAAAAGTAACGAGATTTCTTTTTTTTCATGTGCTGCAACTAGAAAAAAATACTTTGAACAGCGCATGTAGGTAACGTTAAATAAAAATGGTATGAGAAGTAAAAATGAAAGGCGACTTTCCAGTCATGGCAATTGCAGACTCTGTCTATTAATATGCGTTATAATTAATTAGATTATTTCAATGTCATAAACAAATCGATCGCATCCTTGGTAACATAACACTCTGAAATATTGAGGATCGTAGAGATAGGAGAGTCATGGTAAGGCAGGATTTATGTAGGAATCCTTTACTCAATACCGACAACCCCTCAAGGATCTCCAGGTTCAGGATTCGAACGTTTGCTGGCGTCCTTCTTTTGTACGAAATCGATTCCATCTCGAGCGAGAGAAACGAAAGTATGAGGGGGACCGTGCATATTTTTTTCACTAGAAAAAAAAGTGTATTAGAGCAAAATAATTTAAATTTGCAACAATGAAAATTCATTAGGAGAATACCAAAAAAAAAAAAAAAAAATATCCACATAAATATGTAGAAATACAAAAAATATGTGAAACTTTGAATGTTATGCTTTAAAAAAATCTTTTGCAATACTAAGAATCTATAGGACATTGGATAAAATAGTATGAAATTTTAGAAATCTTGATAAAAATCGAGGAATCATAGTCTTATAAAATATTTAAAATTTAATGGAATTTCATAAACACTGAAAACTGAAAAAATTACCAAAAATACTAACAGTTAATAAAATACTCAGAATCTATGTTAATATCTTTTTTCAAGCATCTGTAAAAATAGTTCAAATCTATAAAATTTTTAGAAATCACTAATCTCTATGAAAATAATGAAAGTAACAGAGTAACTTATAACTGATACAAACACTGAATAGTACAAAAATTACTGAAACATCAAGAAATTCAAAAAAGTTTATGGTTTTGAAAAAATCCAGAGAAATGTTGAATATCTGTTAAACTCTGATTTCTAGAGTATTCAACTCTTGAAATCTTTAAAGAAAGCTACAGAAATACCAAAAACCAAAAAATACTACAAAATCGATATAATTTTCATAGAAACTGAAAGATATATATACTACTAACAATATGAGTAGTCCATGAAGTACTGTAAATCAATGGAGATATTACTATTTCAATAATCTATAAAAATGATAAAAGTTTATCAAATAAATTTGAGATATACTTGCATATTATAAATCCATAAGAATACCCGTAAGTCCTTAAAATTTTATGAATTTATTGAAAACATAAGACATATACGTCTCACAATAAAAATCACTAGTTACTGATCATTCTATGACGCATTTTTATTTTTCATATGTAAGAGGTACGATAAAAATAAAAAAAAATTGACGGTGTCATTAAAAATATTGTATCTATTGAAAATTTTCTAATGAAATAAACCGACTTTATTCATTTAACGTGAGAAAAATAGAAATACGTCATGAGGGTATTATGGAAGTAGTGAAATTCATTTTAAGATATTGATGAGTTTGAATAATAATTAAAAAAGTATTTCAATGTTAATACAGGGTGTACCAAAATCCTCGTACCAAAAAGGAATCCAATATTCCTTTTTGAACTTCAAGTCGAACAGTCCTTTGCGATTTTTCACAAAACTCAAAATTAAAAAAGTTATTCAAGTTTGAAATTCAAACAATAAACGCGTTCTTACGAGGAGTGGGGCTAAAACCCGCACGTACCATAATTTGCTTAAATTTTTTCTATATTTTTCTGAATCGAAAAGTCATTTGCCATTTTTCAAAAATCTCAAAATCAAAAAAGATATTCGAGTTAGAAGTTTAAACCAATCAGATTTCTCAGATTTCAAACTTGAGTTTCTTTTTTGGTTTTGAGTTTTGTGAAAAGTGGCAAAGGACTTTTCGACTCAGAAAAATATGAAGAAAATTTGGTTATAGTTTGGTTTGTGATTTTTATCCCCATTTGTAGAAAAAGCGCATTTATTGTTTATATTGGAAACTTGAATAACTTTTTTGATTTTGAGTTTTTTGAAAAATGGCAAAGGACTTTTTGATTTGAAATTCAAAAAGGAATATTGGATTTCTTTTTGGTATGGGGATTTTAGTACACCCTGTATAGTTCCTGATATGTGCCCAATAAAAAGCCGAAAGCTTAAATATAAGGAACATCAAATGAGTTTTTATTTATTTTGCTCTAAATGATTGAAAATTATGAGAATTATGAAGTACATGGAAAAGAAAGTATTTGCTGTAATAACACAAATATGTGCTATTTCAACACAACTTGATCGAACGAATTTTTTCCCAACAGCAGCTTATTTTTTGTTGCCCAAATGAATCTTTTTTATTGCCAGAACACAATCATAATGCATAAAATTCTATTGTATAGTAATTGTGATCTTGTAGCAAAAAGATTTGTTGAGACAACAAAAAATAACCTCCTGCTGTAAAAATATTCGTTCACTGTCAAGTTGTGTTGAAACAGCAAATCTTTGTTCTTGATTGTGAAAACTAATTTTCTTAGTACGAAAATAATGTGTTTTGTGCTATTAAAAAAATTTCTTGTATTTCAAAAAAATTCCATGAGATATATGAACAATATAATATCTATTGGATACATGAAATTTTTTTTCCGTGTCATCCTACATTTTTCAATAAATCGATAGATTTTCAATCCAGCAACCTTTAGAGTCTCAAAAAATTACACGAAAAAAAGTGTTTGCTGTAGCAGCAAAATGCGCTCCAATATGTAATGAAAAATACTAGATAGGGCAAAAAAATAAGCTACTGCTATAAAAAAATTTAAAAAAATAAAATCTTCCTGCTGCTGTAACAAATTATTTTTTTCCATACTTAATTTTCGTTAAAAAGTATCGGTTTTCTCACTTCATTTTCTCTAAGTATCCAACGACTGCTGATTGTACTCGAAAAAAAAGGATTTGCTGTTGCAACAAAAAGATGTGCTGTTTTGACACAACTCGACAGAACGAATTTTTCGCACAGCAGTAGCTTATTTTTTGTTGCCAGAGCACAATCATAATGCGAAAAATTCCATTGCATAGTATGCAATTTAAATTTACAAAATTGCAAACATGCAAAATTTACATTGCGCCGCATAGTTCCATTGCATACTCTGGTAGCAAAAAAGATTTGTTGATGCAATAAAATAAATGAACAACTGCTGCGAAAAAATTCGTCTTGTCAAGATGTGTTGAAACTGTACACTTTTTTGCTGATACAGCAAATCTTTTCTGTTCCGTTTATAATAAACATCCATTCATACATCTAAATATTCGTTAATCCACGTATATAAATATTTACCCTTTCGAAAATCGACTTTTCCCTTCTCTGAATAAAATATGGATCATTGCAGTCCTACAACATGCTATATTTAATCACCCTAACTCAGCAACATCTATGTTTAACAGCAAGAGCGTCAGCAACCCGCGGCCATCGATTCGTCTCGCGATGGAAACGCGCAGACGCAGCCTCCGGGACGTGTTTCATCGTGGTTCTATCCTGTTTTCACTCATACTCATGCTACATTTATCCCCCGGTCGAAAAGCAGCGGTGGTACCGGCAGGATCAGAGATACCGTGCTCGCACGGGCAAATCTGAGAGCCGGGCTGAATCTCTCTCCGCTCATTTAATCCGGGGCCACCCACTGACGAGCCATAATCCCACTCTCCGTGATCCTTCCATTATACGGCTATCCTTGTTCGGCCCTCAATCCGACGGGGTAAACTTGTATCCCGTAAATTTCACGGCCCGAGCTATCTCACGAAATTCGCTGAAGATTTTGTATAATTAAACGTCATGGATGTTGCTTAATCAAAGTCGAACCTGCATAAATTCTTCTTTATTATTTTTGAAAATCTTGGGAATACTGCAAATTTTAGTTAAATATTCCTCCATTCGATTCTGAAGTTTCAAAGAAATACAAGTTGAGATTTGTCAAGTTCATGTCAAAATAGTGTAAAATCGCAATCATGTTTGATTGTCGATGTCAAAATGTATCTCACTATGATTGTGTAAGTACGTGGAGTACTTCAAGTAAATATTTTTCAAAATA
This sequence comes from Platygaster orseoliae, assembly GCA_030522825.1. Classification (NCBI taxonomy): domain Eukaryota; kingdom Metazoa; phylum Arthropoda; class Insecta; order Hymenoptera; family Platygastridae; genus Platygaster; species Platygaster orseoliae. Next base: position 6,894 of record JAPYZL010014751.1, read on the forward strand.
ATAATGCTAGTGCAGAATTCCATATATTTTACTGAAAAAACCAGATTCCCCTTCTGCCAGGTTTACATTTTTGCATTAATAATAATTCACATATTCATTCATTCATTTATATGTATATACTCATGAAAGTAATTTTTCTTTTTTTTAAGTCCGAGCAAGGAAAAAAGGTCAGATGTAAAAACTGGCTTATTAGATCCCGATTTAACTAATTTATAATAGACTTATAAAAACACTGTGTGCCATACTCAGTTACAAATTTATAACTAAGATGAATGTTTTTAAGAGCGTGTTTCTACTGCTTCTTAAAAACCTCTTATGCTAGTTGTGTCGTTGCTGAGTAAATAAAGGTATCGTTAACATTGTTATTTTTTATATATGATTAAATGAATAAAGACTCCTAATAATTTTCTAAAATCCAGCTTTTTCAACCAAAAGTAAGGATATCTAGTTTTCTCATTACGTAAACTTCTTGAAAAATAAAAACTCTTAAAACACAGGATGATTTTAAGGTAATGAAACTCCACGTGCAGTTTCTAGACCATCCCCATTACGTCAAATTCATTTTTTTTAGTCTGAATCTGGTTTTCACACGCGTGCAGAATCGCCCAATGAAGCCCAACCCTCTCGTTCGTGGTATACAGAACGCAATAAACCCTCCCAGAACAAAATGTTTGTCCACCGGAGAACACGAGACAGGACCTAATCCCCCCAATCGAAATTATCTGGATCCACATAAACCACAGAGGACCTGCGAGGGGTCAGCCTCGCTGGCTGTAACGGGTTTTGTGCTTAATTCAGTGAATAATTTGAATTAAGCTCTCTCATTGGCGAGCTGCTAGAAACCTCGGGCTTTTTTTAGAATCAAAGGAAATTCATTTCCTAGAAAAATAACAGACTGAAACAAACTGTTATTTACAAAATATATTTAAGTGAATTTGAATTCGTCATTATTAGTTTAAATCAGCAAGCACATGAATAAAAATTCTGCCGATTATAGAACACACTTACTGTTTAAAAAAATGTATCTTCTCAATGACAACGTCAAATTCAGCATTTAATTTCAGAAATCATCAACGATGACAAACATATTATTATTTTTACAATTATAATCAATATTACAGTTTCTATAATTTGTCGAAATTTCCATGATTTTTCTTAATTCACGAAATTTCTCATGATTTTCCAAATATCTATGATAATTATTATCTTGAATATGTATAATTTTTCATAATCTCAAAAATATGCAATGCATCTAACTATTCATAATATAAAAAATATTCAGAACCCGGTGTTTTCAAAGTTATATTTCTGTACAAGATTGGATTTTTTTTCTAAAAATTGTGTTATTACTCGATGGTTTTTATTGTTACGGAATTCCCATCATTTTCCGCTGTCTTGAAATTTTATCAACATTCTCTGAAACCAGGCGCATACCCGGGGGGGGGGCGGGTTTGGGGGTTCACCCCCCCCCCCCCCGAAATGTCAGAAAATTTGTCATGAATATATTGACTTTCAATAAAGTTCATAGTAACAGGTAAAGTTCATACTGAACCCCCCCCCCCGAAAAACTTTTCTGTTTACGGGCCGACTACTAGCTTCATCCACTTTCTGGCGAGGACATTCTTCATGAAAATTCGGTTTTCTCAAATGTGCGGACCTGGGATTTTGCTAATTTTTTGCATAGTCAATCCCTCACTTACTTTTATAATAATAGAGCAATAAAAATCGAGAAGGAGCAAGAAACTCACGAGACACGAATTTTTATTTCAAATACTCGCTTAACTAGGGAGCATTTTTCACGACAATACGCTTTTGCCAAAATAGGGTACCTTGGAAAAAGCTGATTTTTTGCATAGTCAATTTTTGACTTACTTTTATAGTAATTGAGCAATAAAAATCGCGTGGGAGCAAGAAACTCGCGAGGTACGAATTTTTATTTCAACAACTAGCTTAATCCACTTTCTGGCGAAAACATGCTTCATGAAAATTCCGTTTTCTCGAATGTGCGGACCTGGGATTTCGCTAATTTTTTGCATAGTCAATCACTGATTTACTTTTATAATAATCGAGCAAAAAAATCGAGGGGGAGCAAGAAACTCGCGAGATACGGAATTTTATTTCAACTACCTGAAACTATATACATTTTTCTAAATTTTCGGAATAATTGACCATCACTAAATTTCCCGTTTTTTATTTTTTTAATAATATGACGAATTTTTCGATTAATATATATCTTTTGAAGTAATATTGATTTTTATAGGGTCATTCTAAATGAAATCGTCCAGGCAGTTAGGGTCAAAACTTTTTTTTGCATGGAATTTTTTTTTAGTTTTTACATCGAAATCGATTAGACACGTTTGTTTTCGTTTTGCTTGATTTTGAGATCTTTCGTCGTGGGGAAGTTTTGAAAATTTGGCTGAATACTTGATTTTGCGCTATTGGCGCATGTCAATTTTTTTTTAAATGCGATAACTTTGCGCAAAAATTACGGATCTTTGAAATTTTTTTTTCTTTTTTTAGTTAAAAGGTGCCTCTTAAAGAAAAATATATGAAACATGATATTTTTCCAAACAATTTTTTCTATTATGATTTTTAGAAAACAATCGAAAATTTTTTGACCTCAAAAATGTCGGATTGGATCAATTTTTTTTCTTCATATTTTTTTCTTAAATAGTTATATATATAAACAAAATTACGTAGTAGCCCCTATTCGCCAAAATTCGTTGTTTGGGAATTATGATTTTTTAAAGTTATAGTGACAATTATTCAGTAATTTTAGGCTTTATTTACAAAAAATGCCATCATTTTGCCAAAAGTCGCTCAATAGTTAGGCTTTTTTTTCTGCCATTAGTTACAGGTTCATTTTAGAAAAAAAAATTTTAAAGACAAGTAACTTTTTGGAAATTATATTTCATGATCATCTTTGGAATTTACTAAAAATTTAATGAGTTCAAGCCCAAAAATTTTAACAATGCTTCGATTTTTCCAATCTTAATTTGTGTTTTCGATTAGTATTATATACTGACATGTATCACAAGCATTTACTTTAAATAGTTCCATTATCTATAACAAATTATTTTATCCAAATTATGTGTTTTATCTTGTAGAGATGGTTATAAAAATGCATGAGCATGTCTAAACTTTACTCAATGTTAAATATTTTCAAACATGTCGCTTCTAAAGAAAATAAATAAAATCAACATTAGATTCATTCACGTAAGAAAATGACAATTCACAATGTATTTTTTACACTCATTTCTTTTAAGAAATATTCCCATACATTACCATTCATTGTACTAAAGTCCATTCATGCTGGCATGTTCTTATAATGTACATATCGGTTTTACTTTCAGTTTTGTTGGCCTTTTATGCATGTATTGGTCGTAATCCTTTAATTGCTGCAACATTGCTTTAGTGGGTTTTCTTGGCTTTTTGAACTTTTGTACGTCATGAGCTTTGAGTAATTCGATGGACACATTTAGAGCACGGTTTAATTAAAAATATACGATCAATGCATGCATGAAAGGCCAACAAAACTGAAAGTAAAACCGATATGTACATAAGAACATGCCAGCATGAATGGACTTTAGTACAATGAATGGTAATGTATGGGAATATTTCTTAAAAGAAATTAGTGTAAAAAATACATTGTGAATTGTCATTTTCTTACGTGAATGAATCTAATGTTGTTTTTATTTATTTTCTTTAGAAGCGACATGTTAGAAAATATTTAAAATTGAGTAATGTTTAGACATGCTCATGCATTTTTATAACCATCTCTACAAGATAAAACACATAATTTGGATAAAGTAATTTGGTAGATAATGAAACTATTTAAAGTAA
>JAPYZL010014762.1:0-16179 GCA_030522825.1 Platygaster orseoliae
AAAATCGAAGACAAGCTAAAACACGCCCACGCACAATAGCTGTCATAAACTGACTGGACATTCGAAATGGCCGAAATTGTCAACATAAGTGAGGGTCATTAGTACCAACATAACGCCACCAAAAGATCAAAAATCGAACATACGTAGCCCGCGAAAATTCAAAATTCGCGATACTTTTTGAACAAACCTCGTATATGACTTTTACAATTATATTTAAATCATGTAATAGTTATTTTCGTCATCGGGAGCTAGAGTCAATTTTCGCGAAGCCGTACGTTTTTGCCCGAGCCGAAGGCAAGGGACAAAATAGGCAAAGCCAAAATTGACGATAGCTCACGATTACGAACATAATTTTTCATCACAATAGCCTCAAAGTCACGTCAAAATGTCCGGTTTGAGGTTAGAGTGATGAAATAAATATTATACAACCGTATCAAAGAGGATATTTTTTGTGAATTGTGGTTCCTGTTGTTGAAAATACATTTGAAAAATCAGTTTTTTTCTGGAATCGAAGATTTTTGTATGAAAATATAACTATAACGAGAAAAAGAGCATTTTTTTATGTCAATTTTTGTAAATCGACAAAAAAAGTGACGTGACACGCATACGACAATCGTGTAATTATGGTAATTATTATTAATTTTTGAAGCTTTTAGAATATCCCATGATAAAAAATTGAAGTCTTCTATACGTAAACGAGTTTTTTCAGAAAATTTTTTTTTAGAATTATTTCCTGGAAATGACACCATTTTCTGATGTATTTATTAGTACGTGAATTTTTCCTACTTGACATCCAAAAAAGTTTTTCACGCACGTGATTTTATCTGGCACATTAAAAAATTATAAACTACTCGAACACACTTTTTTATTTACTGCCTTTAGACTGTCATATACAAAAAGCGATGACAAAAATCCATAAAAAGAAAACGTTTTCGAAACTAATGATCGTGCTATCAAATATTAGGATTCCCAGTACTATGAATCACTGAAATGATTCACATCATACATAAATTCAAAAATGATTGTACTTACAAAAACTGAGGTATACAAGTCGCAACATATCGATTTCAAATGAGAACTGTATTGCGAGTAATCAAATTTCACTCCCCAAAATTCTTCATTTTTAATCGGTTTTATGATCGTTTCGGAACAGTATATAAGGCGACGTAAAATCCGATAGCTAAGAATATAACTTCTAGTTCTCATGCTTCTTGACACATGAATTGTATTTCCGCACAGTGACAGCAAATTCTTAAAAATTCGTTGTTTCACTTTTCTGCGTTGGAGCTGCACTTGACGAAAGTAAGTACACAAAATCAAATGGTGCAATTCATTATTTTCTAATTCCATGTGTATAAATTTATTGAGTTCCCAACATTTTGGAAATTTACCTGATAATCGAAAAATACTTCTTTTGAGAATTGTAACAGCTGTTTTTACTAAAAAAAATAACTAAACACCAGTGTAATGTACAATAACTAATATATACTCTTCAATATAGTTTATAATGTTAATAAAAATGTTATGCATATAGAAATTATAACTCGATATGCATAATACTCATAATCTGTGTTGAATCCACTTTTTTACGTACAGTTTGGGTATGTTGTTACTAAATAAAATAAACTCAACACTTGCCTAATGCACAATATATAATAAATGATTTTAAAGATCATATAAATAATGTTTATTTAGTTGTTCTGCATATAATAATAGTAATTCAACAGGCTGAATACTTAATATCTAAACTGTATCATTTTTTTATACCAACGTTTTCGCTACCTTGACAAAAGACTAACGGAATTCTAACTTATGTATAATTTTTTTCTCTTTTCTCTTTTTACAGGCGATAAGCCACAGATGCCGAGATTAAGATTTTCGCCGGGACAAGCAACGGCTCTCCTCAAAATATATTTTGAGGTCTTGACTGGCGAACATGCAACGACCTCAAACTTAATGATTAGTCACGTCTTCAAAAAATGCGCGACAAAAATGAATGTCCAGTATCCTGGATCAAAATACTCGTATGATTGGCTTGCATGCAAAAAGAAAATGGCCTGTTTGAGAAGAAAATATAAGAATTTTCAACGGAATGAATTACCTAGCTTTTCTGAAGAACAAGAATATTGGATACTCAAAATCGAACAGTATGAGTTAGTCGAATGGGAAAAACTCTACAAAAACGATTAAATAAGTCAATGCTGACATTGATGTACATAAAAAATTTGTCTTTTTTAAAAAATCTGTCTACTTTTAAAAGCGCTTATACAAAAAAATGCTCCTAGTATATGATTGTGTTCTTATTTTTCGATAACGAAAATAACTTTCTGAATTCCAGACAAAAGTTGATCTGTTAAAGATGTGTAAAAAAATTTCATACAAAATGAAGTACAGCTGAACGAAATTTGATTTTTCATACGTAAAATATTTATCAAGTTACTCTAAAATCGTCAAAAGTCGCTACTTCAAAGACAAAACTAATGAACGATTATTTAATCGATAGCTAGAATCTGAGTAGAACTTTAACGTAAAATTTCTCAAGTCAAATAAGGCTTAGAAAGAAATATGATTTTTTTTTATTGAAAAAACGCTTTCGCGCTACATAAAATACTCGACATTCATTAAAAATGAGGAAAGTGAGTCATTTTCTTTGTCACATTGTTGTTGAAGAAAAAAAAATTATTTCAGGTCATCCTATATAATTAATGCATTAATGAAAAAAATGATGAATCCCTAATGTTAAAGATAACAGTTCTCATTTCAACAGAAAAATATTTCTAAAACTAACTTCGAATGACAAGATCACAGCTTTTACGAAAATGAACATAGATTTTGACCTCAAGTTTCATTATTAGCAAATACTCTTCGAATTTCGAAAAAATTTTCAACCCCCAAAAACTCCATATATGCGCGTTCCGAGGCGCGTTCGCCACTAGTTCAAACAATTTTTTTCAGAAAACTGAATAGCTCTCATAACAAAAAGTTAATTATCTCTTCCTTCAAAACAAATCCCTCTTATTAAGATCAAGAAGATATATTTCGGTCTGAAAAATGTTCTCATGCAGGTAATCAGTTCGGTTTCCGAGGTCAAATATCGCGGAACGCGTCGGAACGCGATTTTCCCCTGGCAACTGAAAAATTCCCGTAATAGCACTAATTAACAGTTTGACCTTTTTCAGAAGTCTGTGGATTTGCGTATCGTTGCGAGTAGAAACGAGACTACAAATTTTCGTTAAGTACCCTTGTATCAAATATCCAAGGAGCGAGCCAAGCGTCGATCATCGGCGCGTTGAGTAAGATCGAAGGTGATGTTGGCAATCAAAGCGCACACGTACACGAATGACCGTGTTATAACTTAAGTAGCCGTTAAATACCATGCATATTAACCCGGTAATTTAATAACGCCTCGCTCGATTAAAGCCACCATCTTTATTCAAGCACCCATTACGACGTTTCGCCTTCGCGACGCTCGATTTATTTCGGTGTTAACGGGCAGTTATGAAATCGTTCGTGACTCGAGTGGGTTCCGAAGTACTCGAAAAATTCCAGAAACTTAAAAACTCACATTGCGTTAAAAACAGTAGTTTTTTAGAGCAGACTTCAATGTACTTATGATGAATTGCGTGACAGTCAAAGAATTCTAAACTGATTGGGCCCATCATCAGGGGGTCAAGACTGACCATTCTGCATATGTTTCGTGAATAAATTTTATCCAAATGTGTTTTCGTTACACATTGATATTATACATAAAAATGGAGCGATCCTTACTCTCTAGTATTTTGTGCATTATAATTGCATATTTTTCAGATTTTTCATGTTTAAAGCATATCATGCTATTTTTACGTGCATATTTTCAGTCTCTCTGATAATCAAGCAACATTTTGCTGAAACAGCTCGTAAATCTCGGATAAAATTAGCGAGCGTTTCATCTCAATACACCATTCTGCAGGCATAAGAAAAACGTCCAAGGTCCGAATAGCCCCATATCGCCCCTCGCATCACCCCATGTCCTAATAAAGAAAGCCGCGCTGCTTTTCCGAACCTTATACGCGCGCGAAAGTGTCAAGCTTTACGATACGCGTGGACGTAGGACAAATTCGCAGGCTCGGATGAAATTTGCAGTAGCCGTGGTTCGCGGCGACAGGAAGGAGGCGCAGGTGAGCCAGTGCCTTGGTAGTGGTAATCCGCGAGACTCGCTTGCAAGCCATGAATATTTAGGGCCCCGGGTATACTCCTGCAATGGAGTATTTATTCACGATGCCGGTTTTATATCACTCAGCGTTGCGGCAGGCATCCCGATCAAAGCGCGGCACGCCAGTTTCCCGGGGAATAGAAGCCTGGAAAAAGGAGCTAAAGGAGAAGCGCGGAAAAATGTCCCTCCCGCTTGGGTCACGTTTCACCGGCGGTATCGCTGCCTGCAAATATATCGGGACCGATCCAAACAATCAATAATGCCAACCTGGTTGAAGATATAGTCTAGTCGCTACTAATGGCCTGCATGCTGCCCCCGTTGCAAAAGCCAAGGCTTTTTAAAGAGCTGCAGCCATGGGAAAATCAGGTGCCTGAACCCTGGCGCACCTTTGTCGGACCTTCGACGACCTCCACCTGTCATAAAAGCGAATGATGCCTTACGCAGAAAAGCTCGTTCCATTAACACTTGGCGTCTTGGGCAAGTGTTCCGAGAAGAGTTACTTGTTTACAGTTACGTTTTGCCATTGGAAAAATGTACTTGCGATGATGAGTGAATGGGGGGAGCGTGTGGCTCTTGTTTTGGATTAAGCGGGGAAATTTAGAGAAAATGGAATGGTTTTTCTGGTAAAACTGCAAAGGAGTTGTAATCATGGATGATAGACTTATAAGTCATTAAATGTGGACTTACTGAAATCTACCCTGTGAAAAAAAAACTTCCCACACGTTTCCCGTAATATCGAGTTACTTGTTTACAGTTACGTTTTGCCATTGAAAAAATGTACTTTTGCGATGATGAGTGAATGGGGGAGCGTGTGGCTCTTGTTTTGGATTTAGCGGGGAAATTTAGAGAAAATGGAATGGTTTTTCTGGTAAAACTGCAAGGGAGTTGTAATCATGGATGATAGATATATAAGTCATTAAATATGGACTTACTTAAATCTACACTATGAAAAAAATCTTCCTATACATTTTGAGAAGTTTTTATCATGTACACGAATAAGAAATTTTCCATACTTTCTACATAATACCTATACATGTGTATTATTTTTCTCATTCATGTATAGAATTTTTCAGAAAAGTATAAAAAAGCTACATACTTACATAAGAAGTTTTCTATATTCTTATCATTCCCATACAATATAGAAAAACTTCCATACACAAGTATGAAAAAATTGCGTTTAAATTTTATAGTATAGCTGACATACTGAACGGTTTATTTCAAGTTCCCAAGGTTAGAAAAAATTTATGATTTTCGTTTATTGGATAGATGAAAATATTTCGTTATTCACTGTTTGAAATTTATATATATTTTATAGAAATTACTACAAAGTATGAGAGTTGGAAGAATCGAGTAATAAACGATCAAAAAATAGCATTGGAAAAATTTTTGATAAATAATAATGTTCATTCAAAAAGATGTGAGATTTTCATACTTCGAATGGGGAGTTTTCTAACTTTTTATCAACATTTTTTTCGTTATTAGAATAAAAAAAGATTCGCATCAATAAATAGAATTTACTGCTTTTTCAGGCTGCAATAATTGAAAAGATAGAAATATTTTCTAATAAACTTCATTTCCGAATTTTTTTCATGATAATTTTTCATAGAATTTCTTACAAAAAAAAAAAAAGTTCAAAAGAAAGGCAATAGATGCTCCAATTTCTATGAATTATAATTATGGTTTCAATGAATGAGAAACGGTAATTGCCAGAGAAAAATTCGTGATTTTTGTGTTTTGGTTAAAAAATTACTAAAGTTGGGAATATTTCGTATAAAACAAATAAATTGTCTGCACTATAAAAAATTTATTTTTTTCAAAGAAAAAGTTTCTGTTCTACTGTTTTAAATGTATTGTTGTTCGATACCCATTTTTTAAACGAAATAACTGAAAATTATGAGACTCGAAAAAATTGAGTGACACACGATATAAAAATAACAAAACATACTTTTCCAATAAATAAAGAAAAAAAATTTTTCTTGCGAAAAGTTAAGTGATTTTTAAATTTCGGATTTATGAAATAGTAATTTTTTTAGTAATCAGAATAAATAGTAATTTACATCAATAAATAGAATAAGCTGCCTTTTGACACTGTAATAATTAGACAGAGTATACAATTTTTTATAATGGCAATATTCTCAACGTAACTTCATCGACGTTCATCACATCCATCGACGATAAAACTGTCGCAATCGCAACAAGATTTACTCTACGTTGCACATTATAATTTTTTTGTTATAATAGTAAAAAGTGAATCACATCGAAAAATACAATTTACTCTGAATTTTTCGTCTATAATCATCAAAAAGAGTAAGATATTTTTTATCATATCAATATTCTGAATGAACTCTGTTGCAAAATGTGCGGATCAGTCGGTAGAAGTATAATTTTCTTCAAAAATGATTAAAAAATCTAAATCTCTATACGAATGTCTTCTGGTTGTTGGTTGTCATGTTCATCGACGAGAAAACGGTCGCAATCGCAACACGAATCACTCCACGGTGCAATACCCGAGTTACCTTTCCTGCTCCATTGACATTAGACTCGTGTTGTGATATTCTTCGACGCACCCTACCCAGGAGCATGCCTTAGACATTGTGAGAGCGCCGTCCTTGAGAGGATGATCCATCGGCAAGGGACTTGTAACATCGAAAAGTAATTACGACTCCCGCGGTTAACATGTAATCCGCTAATAAAATCAAGGCCTTGCCCCGGAATAAGTCGTGAAAGTCGAGATCGTCCCGGGACTCTTTTTGATTAGCGACGTCGTCGAAGAGGCACGCGAATTATCGATGCATGCCTGTATTTATATCTCGTGTTTCGCAAGCTCTACAAATGAGATGAATCGAGCCTGTTGTTAGCGGAGCTCCGTTATACAATATCCTGGGCTGGATATTACGAATGTCCAACCGCTGAACTGGATTCGAGACCTCACAATGCTTCAATTGATAGTCGAGGAAGGAGCGTGATTGAGAATGAGTGCAGAATAGGAAGGCTCTGTGGCAATCTTGGCCTCGACATTATGTAAGGTCGCCTAGTTAATTCTCTTTCTTTATCCCCCACCGCTTTTATCCGCGATGGGAAAAAGAGAGAAGCCAAGGGGGGCGAAATGGCGAAATAGATACGAGAATAATGATATGCGCCGTCCAATAAACAGTCGGGCAAGGAAGAAGGGAGAGGAGGAAAAAAAAGAGCGAGTCGCGAACCGAGGAGCAGAATGCTCGTCACTTTATCTTCCTCATCAGCAAGTCGATTCGAGATCTTGAGCCACGGATTTTTTGCAATCCTAACTTCTACCACCATTAATGTCCTGCTTGGCGAAGACACGCGTACACGTGCCATTTATTCGGTCGCCAGTTTTCTTGACGTGCGTGTATATGCATTGAAGAATGTATATATAGGACATGGAGGCGCGCGAGGGTTGCGCAACGGATTCCATTTCTCGCTTTTCTTTCACCTTTTCGTCGGAGAATCACTAATTTTATCGGTGGTGGTGATCAGGAAAAAGGTGCGAATTCTTGTATACCATGACCTGGTCGTTACGTGTTATTAAATTCGACAGAAAATTTAAGATACAGTAAAAACGGAAGATTGTTTAGTCAACGAAGATAACGCTACAATTTGTTGTTAAAAATCATAATTTATTTAAATTGATATCATTTAGTCGAAAATTATTGAAAGGAAATATACTTTTCATGACAAAACAAGAAATGTATACTTATTTATACAAAAACGATTTCTTTAAAATATGATTTATCGTGAATTTTTTACATCGATTTTTGTCATCTCATGTAAATTGGTATATTTTAACAATGATTTTTGTTTCCATTCATGAAATTTGGGTGCATGAATTACCCAAGTTTATGATCAATCAAACATTAACTTTTTTTCATAATTTTTTTTTCTTTATGATGTCCATTGATTCATTTTTTAAAATGAAATCTCTTATACACACGTTCTTTAAAAAATAATATTTTTCGTCTGATTTCTTAACCGTACATGCAAAATTTTGCTATTTTCAAATGATTCGCACATTTTGCAGCGAGAGTTCAATCCAGAAATTGGATATGATAAAAAAAATAAAAAAAAAATACTGCGACCAATTGAAACTCTTAGAAATGAAAAAGAAATTTCAAATAATAGTTGTTTACTTTTTATTCTAATAAAACTAAAAATTGACAATTTTAATAATTCTATATGTGAAATGAGACGCCGAGTATAAAAGTGACTTGTATACAATTTTTGAGATAAAAAGCAACTATCGCTTTTTTTCTCAAAAATTTTCTACAACTCACCTTCGTACTCGGCGTCTCATATAATGATTGAAAATCTTGTTGAATCCAAAAATTAGCCAGTTGTTTCTTCATTTCTCTTCACTCTTTTATTTTGCAGTGAGCTATTGAATGAAAAATCTCCATTGGAAAATTTACAATTTCTAACACGAAATCAGAAAATAGTGGGATTTTTTCATTGATTGACACAAATCTATAAGAAAAAACTCAATTGCGTTTTTGCTGCAACATTTTCACAACTTTCACAACTTCTTATTCAACATATCGAAACAAAAATTTTCTGATCACGAAATTAATATTTTTAAATGATTAAATTTATGATCATGATTTATGATCAATAAAAATATTTTTTACTATTCTTTTTGAGTTTCATTTTTTAGTTAATTTGATCGAAAGAATTGTTTTAAAAAATAAAATCTCAATTTCGAAATTATACATTTTTTATTATTTAATGGTATTATGAAGTACTTTTTTGTATGAGAATTTATGTCACGATTGATGTATTTTGGGATTATTTGAAATGTGATTATTTTTAATTTTTTAATTTTTCACCCCTATTTCCAGATTTTATTTTATAGTGGATTAGATTAACAAAAATCAACAAAAAAAAAATATGTTTTGCAAAACACGCACAAAAAAGGTGCTTTCTGCACCTGAAAACAAACACGAAGGACGTGCATTTCCGACCGGCGATTTGGTTTCGATCATTTAGAAGTGAGCGTCACGTGTTATTGCGTGTTTTTGGTGCTTATTACCTAGGAGAAGGTTTCATTACCGACAGAAAACCAGGGATAAAAAACTCAACGGCGGCCATTTTGAACTATAGTTCAAAATGGCCGCTGTTGCGCCGTCTCGGAAACGCACCCCCTTCGCGTTGACTTTCAAGTGCAAGAAGCACCTTTTTGTGCGTATTTTGCAAAAAATATTTATTTTAAAAGCTGATTTGTGATTTTTTCATTCCAACATACTTTTTTACTATGTATGAATTATTAAAAATTCATCAACAATTTTGAAATTTCATAACTATTTTCATTATAATTTGAAAATCCTCTTTATTACAACTATAGCTTTCAATAAATGATGTCAATTGCATCAAACGCATTCAAATCTCGATGCAGCCTCCGACAGTTTCTCAACAAATTTAGATAAAAAAATGACCCACACTTTTATTGTCTGGAGAAGTATTGCATTTAGACGGAGAAAACTTTCAATCACTATTTTCTTATTTTCAAACGTTCACTGGTGCTCCCTTTTTCTTACAGACAACAAAACCCGATTCGAAGATGAACAAATTCCTAATGTATTTCAACCTGTGAAAGAATGCATCGCAATCGCTGTTGCACCTCGAATCACCGTCTACATTTACTGGTACATAATTCGATTCAACTGTATACCGATTTCCCTCAATATCGCTATTATTTCAATCTCGGCCCGTCTAGACTAGACAATCACAGTCAGAGAATGTGATTTTATTACCGCGCCGCGTTTAACCTCGCACAAAGAACATTCTAATTCCGTGATTTATCTCGCGCATTGATCAAGAGCTGAATCAACAAAGTTATATTCTTCTCTCCGTGTTTCGAAAAAAATATTTGGATGTGAGCACGGTCTCATTCTTCGGTGTCCTTGTCTTGAATTCCACGTAAAAGTATACGGAAAGTGCATGTAATAAATTCATCGTTGAACCGTGCGTGGCTTATAGTTGGAATGCAAAGCAGCCTCTTTTTCTCTTCTGCAACGATCGTCGATGCTGGGTCAAGGTTACTCGCGAAAAAATGAGAAAGAAAAGAAACGGCTCACAGCCCGATTAAAGATGATCTCGGGTCACGCTACCTGATCGCCTAGCAACTAGTTGCGCAATTCTCCTCTAATTCCAGAAAGAACTCAAACCCATTATTATCGCTATTTCTAATTCCTCGTGGTAATTAGCGGAACACGCATTAGAATAATTTTGCTTCACGTGGGATACGTCTTTTCTTCCGGAAATGAACGTCTTTTAAAACTTGGCAGCTTAAATAGGGACGTAATCAAGGGGCAAATGGAGGTTGTATGAGTTTTACATCTTCGTCTGAAAAACTGGAAGAGCCATGGAATGCATGGAATACCACAAAAACTTAGAGTAGGAATTTAATCGTGTATTTGGAATTAATTATAGGATAATTAGAAAAGATTTTTAACTTAGTATTTTAGGAACAATTACTTTTTACGTTATTGTGGATATTTGAGGTTCTTACTTTTTTATCGGAAAATGAGTAGCTTTGGGTTCACGAAATTTTCGAATCGAAGCGATTGAATTCATGTAACTTAATTCTTGAAAAACTATTATTTATGGTTACAGATTCGGAACTAAAAACTGCAGTGTTGAAATTTTTAAATGGCTAAATGAGCGATCGTTCGAAGATTGGAGATTAAAATGCAGTGAATCAGAATTTTAATTTATGGTTTTCTCAATGGTGTTCAATGATCCGTTTAGTATGTTAATTTATTTTCTTATGTTTTATGGAATTTTTTTTCGCAAGTCGAAAATTGGATACAAAAAGTGAAGAGTGAAGAAGTTTTTTTCTTTCAGGTATAAAATATAGAAATGTTCAAAAATTTATCGTGTTTAATAGTTACGTTTGGAATCGCTACTCGAATTTTCTGACTAAGAAATTCAATATTCTAACATGAATTATTTCGAACTGCACAAATATCAAAGAAAAATTTCAGAGATCTGCAATTAGCTGAATGAAGAATTTGGAATAAATTCATTTTTTTAAAAATAGTTTTATCTATATCGTACAATGTATATAATAAAACTCAAAGAATTGCAAACATTGAGGTACACGGAAAAAATTTTATGGCAAAAATTACCAAACATTCAGGAATCGCTGGACAATGGTGAAATTTTGTCACTTTTTCACAAAAAATATAGTAATTTTTACCGCATTTTGGGTAAGAAATCCTAAAATATGGTAAAAATTACTATATTTTTGGGGAAAAAGTGACAAAATTTCACCATTGTTCAGCGATTCCTGAATTGTTTGGTAATTTTTGCCAAAAATTTTTTTCCGTGTATCCAAAAGTTTTTAGTCACATTCATGAATTGTCAAGATTGTAAGGAGTTTGAAATATTTTACTCTTGGGAAGAAATCCTGGGAAACTGAAAAACTTTTAAAAAAAACTTTACATGTGAAAATGTAGCTAAAATATTGATCTAAGGAAAATTTTTTCATAATAATGTTTGAAATATTCATCATGTAATAATAAAATGTAGATAATCAAAAAATTATTCAGGTTATCACTACGAGAATACCTTATCAATAAATATTAAAAAATGCTCATTATTTATACTTCGGTCACGTCCCAGTGATATGGTCCCTCGAATTTTTTCGGGAAATCCCAGAACTTGCGTTCTTGCAAGTCACTTCCTCTTATTAACGTTTTTTAACGATCATCGAATAACTATTAAATCATTTAGCCGAGTGATCGATTAAATCCCAATAAATCGGGTGATTTGGTGAGCAAGCTCGTTGATCTCTGATTACTTTGAGTCAACGCGATGGTTATTGGTCTTTGGATCGAATGACGACGCGCGATTGGCAAGGACCAATAGCCATCGAGCTAGCTCACCCCCGAAATTCAGTTCAGCGAGCGTATATCGATTGTAATAACCGATCTAATATTTGATAATTTCCGATTCTTGCCTATAATGGAATTTTCAAAAACATTTTGTAATATTCCGATATAGAAACATGAAATATTATAAAAATTTCAACATCTTGAAAATATTTTTTTGAATGTTGCTGAATAAAAACTGAAAGATTGAAATAATGATAAAATGTGTTAGTATTATTAATTGACCAGTTTGTTACAAGAAGCAAGGAAAAAATTTGTTGTTCTTTTGGCTAAGTCATATTGAGATCTTATTTATTTATTGAGGGATAAATATATTCATGTTCCTATCATTTACACTAAATAAAAAATCATGGTTATATAAAGTATTATCAAGAATCAGAAGTATTCACGGTAATTCTAAATAATTATTCCTGGTCATTTTCCCGAATCCAAGTTCCCGAACGGTCATTTTCCCGAATGACTATTTTCCTGAAACGCCATTATTCCGAACGTATTATTTCCCGAATGGCTATTTTCTCGAAAGTATAATTTCTCGAATTTCGGTTGAAATTTCGCTTTTATTTCAATTTTATACATTTATGAATTTTATAAGAGTCTTCAATAAAAAGAGTCACGGTAAAAATTTGTAATTTAAAAATTGTAAATTCTACTTTAATTTTCGAATTGAAAAATTTGAATTTTATTTAATTTTACATTAATTTAAAAAACCAATTTTGAAATTTATTTAAATAATTAAACTTTTTATTACAATCTTATAACTAAACATTTTTATTACAATTTAATAATTAAAAATTTGTATTACAATTTAATGATTAAAGATTTTTATTACAATTTTATAATTTAAAAATTGTAAAGGCGTAACGATGATATTTCTAGACATTAGGCTGATAGGAAAATTTCCCGTTCGGGAAAATTGGAAACCCTTCGGGGAAACGGATGCAGGAAAAAGACCGTCGGGAAAATGGTTTTTCGGGAAAATTGCCGTTCGAAAAAAAGACTTTTCGGGAAAACGGTTTTGGGGAAAATGACCGTTCGGGAAAAGGGATTCGGGAAAATGGTCGACAACGCTAAATAATTTCATATTTTACACCGTGGAAACTTTATGGAATCAAATATTCTGGTTGGCAAATCATTTCATTCTAATTTTTTTTTTTTTTGTCGAAACAGTCTTTACCATACTTTCACAACTATTACAAGGAGTATATTCTTATATGCTGATACTAACAATTGCATCCAATGATATAATTCATTATTTTTTTCCGATCCGAGTAAAAAAATTTCATTAGGTTAAAAGTTATCATGCAACTAAATCTAGAAAAATTTGCCTTTTTATTCTGTTATAAAATATTTGGAAAATTTCCTCAAAGTTCATTTATTTTCAGAAAGTATATTTGAAAAGTCGTGTTCATTTTTATGAACTTAGTATAAAAATAAATACGCGTTTATGTATTTTTTTATTGCAATGATGTGTAGTAATTCTATATGTACATTACTAATGCATTATTATTATACACAATGTGTGATTTGCGTTATAAAAATTAATTTAAATGTACGATCCAAATTCTCAACACCGTACCAATATGTTTCTCTATACATGTATATACCACTGTGAAAAAAGTCATTGAACTTATTCTCAAAATAGTGTTTTTTTTTTTATTTTGCTATAGTAGGTATATTTAAACATTTACTGAAGATTCATACATTTAGAAAACGATATTTGAAAGGCCGTGTTCAATTACATTTACTTAGTATGAACTTCAATACACCTATGTAATTTATAAATGCAAGCATGTATCAATTTTATGCATTCTGAATCCATTATTATTAAAGACAGTGTGGAATTTGCGTTATAAAAATTATATTGCATTTATGATCGAAATTCCTAACTGTGTATCAAATACGTTTCACTCTAGAAAAAGTTATACAACTTAAGTGAAAAAAATTGTCCTTTTATTTTGCTACAGTATATTCAGATATTGTTTCAACATTTTTTTATTCTTCAGAAACGACATTTAAAAAATCGTGTTCGGTTCTCTGTACTTTGTATAAAATTCAAGTTTCTTTGTATTTATTCAATGTAAACATACATCAATTTCATACACTCTTAATGCATTTTAATCGCAGACAATGTATAATCCAGTGTGGAAAAAATTATGCAACTAACCTTAAAAAAATTTGTCTTTTTATTTTGCTACAGTATATTCAGACATATATTCAAGATTTATACATTTTTCAGAAACGAATGTTCAAAAGTCGTGTTTGATTTTATGTACTTTGTATGAAATTCAATACACTCATGTAATTAATAAATGCAAGCATGTATCAATTTAATACACTCTTAATGCATTTTATTCGTAAACAATGTGTAGTTTGCGTTGCACAAATTACTTTAAATTTAAGATCAAAATTCCCAACAGTATACGGAACATGTTTCACTACACGTATAATCCACTGTGGAAAAAATCCATTCATCGCGACTTTATACCCGACAGTCAACGTCGAGCATAAACAAATGCCCCACTCGTATCCAGACCGTGGCCATCATCTTCGAGAGGGTTAATGGGGTTTCAGGAAAATTGCCTCGCGCCTTGGCAGAGCGCATTTAGAAGCCGCGGAAACGAGATAAGTGCCGCGAACAGTGCCGAGCACCTCGGGAACCACGTATAAAGAGAGGGAAGGAAGAAGGAAGATGAAAAGAAACAGGAGAATAGGACTCGGTGTACGTAAATACTGCAATTGCCATGCGCCGTCGTAAATTGTGTCGGGCGCATTGTCGTGCCTTTGAATTATTCATCCCCGCTAATGTAAATGGAAATATTTCGCTACGAAAAATGAATCCTCGGCGGCGATGGACGCTTAAATAAATATCGGGTGGGGGCAGGGACGAAAAACGTTAGTATTTACGAGGGTTTTTACTCGGGCTTCGGAATTGTACTCTAATTAGTCATGCATTTTACAACATTGAACGTGCAGATTGATCCAGATGAACTCGCCTGAAAAGAAGTACGGATTGATATTATCGAAAAGAATCATTTGACTACAATTAACCTCTAATGGACTGGTATCGAGTTTTACTGATTGTGAGATTAAGTATAGTTATTATAATATGTATTGCAGAAAGAGAATAACAGGACTGAAAAATAATTTACAACTTATTCTTATCGGTTTCTCGTTCAATGTAATTTTTTCGGTTCTTTTTATGTATATTTTTTTTAATATTTACTGAGATTGCTTCTTCGTTTGTTATAAACAAATATGGGTTCCAACTTACAATATAATCTTGAATTGATGTAAATTCGCGATTTTTAAAATCGTAAATTTCATGTGTTAATTTTCTGCAAAAAAATGAAAAAAGTATTCATAGTTCTTAAACTTTACATTTTTTTATTAGAGCAGTGGCTGAAGATGAATAACAATCGTTAAAAAAAAGGAAGATATATAAAAATATTTCTCATGGAATAAATAGGAATTCGAATATGGTTTTTCTAAATTCCAGCACCTTGTATACTTACAAAGTATCTGGAATAAAAAAAAAATTTTTTTTCACAAACATCGACAATCTAAGAAATGCAAAAATTTTATGTAATCAACGAACGAAGGAAAAATTGACTGTTATAAATTGATAAATTTATAAACTTTTACATCCAAGACATTCATTGTGACATTCACAGAATTCCCGAAATTCAAAAATCTACTTTTTCATGGAGCAAATTTCGAAGTTTTGTTGATTTATAAACATCTAAAATTTTGAAAGTTCACAAATTTTTTATATTCTCATAATGCAACAATAGATTTATAAATATATACAAAATACACGATATTCTGAATTCTACAAATTAAATATATGGGTCCTAAAAAATAAAAAAAATCTCTAGCCCTAACAGCATAATGTACTATTGAATTTAAATACAGAGTTGCTTACAGGATGCGGAAAATCTCAGTTACAGAATACAGAGTGTCAATCATATTTTTTCACTTTTTTATATCAACGGCCATATCCTGTTGGAACTACCCGCTCTCGTCCGATCGCGGAAGTCAAGCGACAGTGAGTCTCGATAGTACTTGGATGGGTGACCGCTT
>JAPYZL010014766.1:0-17112 GCA_030522825.1 Platygaster orseoliae
TTTGGGGTACTCGGAAATCAGCGGGAATTATCAATAAAACCCTAGGGAAATATTCATAAATCCCGGATCACAGGGAAGAAAGTTGCCTGATCCGTGATTAAAGAATGTTTCCCAAGGATTTTATTGATATTTCCCGCTGATTTCCGAGTACCCCGAAAAGGGGCTTTCGTTCCCGCATTCCATAAAAGTAAAGTGGCCTTTTTTACGGATGCATGGGAAAAAATTCCTTGTAGCAATTAAAAAATTTTATTTGATACATGGACAATGAAATTTTCATTAGATAAATAAAAATATTTTTTCCGTGTTTGAAAAAGTTATAGTCATTGTTATAATTTTTCGTTTGATGTAAGTTTTTTACCGAAGAAGAAAAATCTGGATATGTGACATTCTTTTACAAATCGCATGGATTTGAATAAAAAAAAAATATTTGCTTGGGTAAACTCTAATGCATTTTATTTTATAGAGTCTATATTAAAAATAATTTGATGGATGTTTATGGTTTTTCATCTAAAAAAAAATTTGTTTGGATACATAAATATATTTTAGGTTTTAGATTCCATGGAAAAAAAGGTGCAATCTCATTTCCTAAGAAATTCAATGAAATTTTCAGAATCTGCGATAAATTTTCAAATTAGCAATAATCGTTTCGGCAAAATTCTTTTTTTCTGCGATTGTAAAAAAAATGACTTGCAAAATAAAAAAAAACAGAAAGTTCACTTCATAAAAATGATGGAGAACACAAGAAAAAAGAAATGCACATGCATGAATTTTTAAACGTGTTCCATATTTTTTTTATGGCAAAAAATACCCGTTGTTACAATAAACGTTTTTTTTTTTATGTTCAATGTTTCAAAGTTATATTTAAATAATTGTGAAATTTATCATTGAATTTTTTATTGCATTTGATTATTTAATTTAATTTTTTTATTCTGAATTTTAATATTGATATTATTGAAGTATAAAATACAAAAATAGCATTTTTTTTTTCGAAATTTTATATTTTATCATTCGAAAACTCCACGAGTTTCAGACATTCTCTGTATGGGCCATTTCGCAAACTTTTGAAGCACTTTCAATTTTAAAAAATTTCTGAATAATTAGTATTTGCAATTTTTGTCAGATTTCTGCGATTGTTCATATATTTTCACAATTATTACTATTATTTTATAAATAGAAACAGTTTCAAAATCATTGAGAATTTGAAGTCATTTCTCCTGACTACACACTTTGAATCGTCTTAGATTTTAAAAAGATTAAACATTTATAAAATTATTCAAATTTCTGATTTTTCTAAACGGTCAAAATCTTGTAATTTTTAGAAAATATTTTTTTTCGGTATTATGGCATTTATTTATATTTTGTATACCTGCAGAAAATCAAACTGACTTTTTTTTTCAAAATGTTACACAGAAAAATTTATTTCAAGTTTCAGATAAATTGACAAAAACTTTTAGCTTGGAATTTTATTTGCATACAAGCACACATGGACAATGAAATTTTCATTAGATGAATAACAACGTCTTTTCCGAATTTGAACAATAATTGTTTTATTCGAATGGTAGGGATTGTTAAAACTTTTTGTTTGATTTAAGTTTTTTACCGAAGAAAAAAATCTGGATATGGAACACTCTTTTACAAATCGCATGGATTTGAGCAAAAAAAAAATTTTTGCTTGTTTAAACTCCACTGCATTTTATTTTATATAGTTTATATTAAAAATAATTTGATGGATGTTTATGGTTTTTCATCTGAAAATTTTTTTTTTTTTATAAATATATGTTATAGATTTCAGATTCCATGGAAAAAATGTGCAATCTTATTTTCTGAAAAATTAAATTAAATTTGCAAATCAGCAATAATCGTTTCGGCAACATTTTTTTTTCTGCGATTGTAAAAAAAATGACTTGCAACATAAAAAAACAGAAAATTCTTTCATAAAAATGTTGGAGAACACAAGAAAAAAGAAATGCACATGCATGAATTTTTCCGATTTTTCATCATCCAAACTTGCCTAACACTCTAAGAAACTATTTTTATATCTTTTGAGTATTATTTATTCCTTGTTAGTTCTAATAAGTTTTCTGTTTGAACAGTAGATTAAAATCAAAAATTTAAAATCATAAAGATCAAATTTCAATTTTTCAAAAATCCAAAAAATTGTGAAGTTTTTGGATTTTCAAAAATGTCATTATTTTAAACATTTTTTAAAATTTTTAGATCGTTGTAAATTACTGAAATTTTTATTGTATTTTAGATTTGAAATTAAAGATATCCTAAAAGTTAAATGTTATTGGATTCGCGAAAATTTAGAGTAATGTTGAAATTTTTGCGAGATTTTCTATTTTTTCGAAATTCAAGTTTTGAAGTTTCTTGGGATTTTTTAAATTATAGAAATCCAAAAACTTGAAGTTTCAAAGTTTCCTGAAATTCCATTATTTCTAAAATTTTTAAATTTTCCTCAGTTTTTATTTTGATATTTTGGATTGAAATTTGAAATGAAAATTCAAAAAATCATAATTGACAGTTGATTTGTAATTCTCCATGAAAAAAACTAAAAGTTCATCAAAAATTCGGAAAATCAAATTCGGAAATTTTTAAATCTAAAAATTTGAAGTTTTTTGACAATTTTTATCATTAGTTTGAAGAATTTTCAAAATTTTTTGTTCTAAATTTTAAATTGGCATCGCAGTTCAAAGTTTAAAAAATAAAAATTGAAAATCGCATAGAATTATAAATGTATCAAAAATTTTCAATTGAAAAAAATCGAATTTGAAAGTTACAGAAATCCAAAAATTTTTGAAGGTTTTCGATTTTCATAAATTTTATTATTTAAGACAAATTTCAAAATCGTTGAAAACTACTGACATATTCAATCATTTTCAGATTAAAAATATCTGTAAACTTTAGAATATTTTTAATTTGCGAAAAATTTTCAAACTTTTTGGAATATAACAAATTTCAAAATTTTCTACTTTTTCTGAATTCAAGTTTCAAACAATTGAAAACTTAATTTTTTCTATGGCAAAAATACCCGTTGTTACAACAAACGTTTTTTTATGTTCAAAGTTTCAAAGCTATATTTAGAATTCTTTATTCGTCCAAGCCACGTTTTTTTTATGCATCATAAACGTAAAAAAAGATAAAATTTTCAAGAGATGAATTTAACTCTCGTTCGGCTGAGGACAAAGGACCACACGAACGTAGGTATTGTAGTGTTAAAAACCTGGAAACTCTATCTCCATTTTCGGCATATACTCTTCTTTCTACGCCTCCTTTGATGTTCCTCGCCTCTCGGCTTGACTTGCGTGGTGACACAGTCAAGATTTATAACGCCGATTCCAAGAAAAATGCAACAGAAAATCGCCAACGGACAACGGATTTTCGGACCAATCAGATCCGTTCACCCCCACCTACGCCATCACGTTTCTTTCTTCCTTCATTTTTTTCCCCCTTTCGGTATATGTAACATCCTCAATTTCCCATTTCTTCAGTATCATTGAGTATCATTCGTTATTCACAAGAGTTCAAACGTCTTTTTAAGTCTCGCGAGTAACAATCAAAATCAATTTCTTCAATGGAATAAAATCATTTACACCGCGATTTTTTATTTTAAAGTTTACATTTTTTGATACTAATCGCTTTTATAGCGGCTTATTGTTTTCGCGAATCAACAATGAAGATGAATCGTTGGCGAAACTAAATCATCCTGAAGATCGACCTTTTTCTCCGGAGTTGGGAACATCCCAATCAAAAATGTTCCCCGGACAACCTGAAGATTCGAGTAACTGCAGTCATTGATACTGTTTAAATTTTCGAGTAAATTCCGTTTAAATTTTGTGAGTTCTTTGCGATATTCAACTTGAAGATTTATACGTGGAGTTATAGAAAGGTATAAATTTATGAATTTTGAATTTTTTCAATTTTTCGAGAGGGATGGTATTTTGGTGGTAAGAAGTTTTTTTTATTTTGTATTGAGGAATCGTGAGTTTTTAAATATATCGGAACAATAGTCTCGAATACGTGTAAAAATTTCATTGTGATTTATAGGTGAAATGCTGTATTTTTTAATTAATTCATTTAATTCAATTCGAGTTTTTTTAAAGTGAATTTTATTTGTTGAATTTTTAATAATTAGTTTAATTAATTGAACTATTGATTAAATATTGAAATTTGTTATTTTATTACTGAATTTTTGTATTTTGAATTTTAATAGTGAAAATATTATAATAAAATCTTATTTCTAAATGTTATTTTAAATAAAATATGGAAAATAACGAAGTATGGAAATATTGAAATTATTATGAAATTTACCATTGAATTTGTTTATTATGAATTGCATTTATCACATTTTTGATAATTATTTGAATTTTTTATTATTTTATTATTGAATTTTATTCCTCTGAATTTTGGTATTGAAAATATTGAAGCATAAATTATTAAAATAACATTTTTTTGTTCAAAATTTTATATTTAATCATTAGAAAACACCACGAGTTTTAGACATTTTTTCTATGGGCCATTTTGCGAACTTTTGAAGCAGTATCAATTTTTAAACATTTCTGAATTAATAATATTTCAAATTTTTTTCAGAATTCTGCGATTGTTCATGTATTTTCACAATTATCACTATTATTTTATAAATACATAGTTTGAAAATCATTCAAAATTTGAAGTCATTTTTTGACTACATTGAATCGGCTTAGATTTTACAAAGATAAATCATTTATGAAATTATTTAAATTTCTGATTTTTCGAAACTGTCAAAATGTTTTAATATTTATAAATTTTTTTTTTTCAGTATTATGGCATTTATTTATATTTTTTATAACTGTAGAAAATCAAACTGACATTTTTTGTTTAAAAATGTTACACAGGAAAATTTATTTCGAGTTTCAGATAAATGACAAACTTTCAGCTTGATATTTTTCTAAACTTTTCTAAAATAAATTTTTGCCTTAAGTTCTTAAATGAAACGAATCCGTTCAAATTTAATGTCTAATAATTTTGAATATTTTTTGTTTTTTATTCTTAAATACTGCGAGTTTAGAAAATGAAACAAATCAGACTTGAGAAATTTTCGCAAAATTCAAATATGCAAAATTTTGAAAATTATTCCGTAATCACCCAAAATTCCTACTCAATTATTATTTTAAAAATCATAATAATTAATTATAAAAGGAGACTTTTATGATTTATATAATTTTATGTAATTGAATTGAAGAAACAATGCAAGAAACAATGCATTAATTTCTGGAACTGATTTTTTTTTAATCTACCATAAAAAACAATTATATTGTTCATAGTTTGTATAATTTTTAGTGTAAAATGTTTTTTTTTAAGAATTTATGTTCATAGTTCCGATTTTTATTCATTCTAATAAATATTTAAAATTTGTATAGAAAAATGAATTATTCTTGAGACAGGAACAAATTTGCACTTGTTTATGATGATAGCTTTCATTTGTTTTTAAATATAAATTCGAATTTATGTATCAAAATGGATACATCGATTGCTTTGAAATTATCCTGAAGTTTTTGTTATTCAATATTCAAGAATTTGTTGTCATTTATTTTCATATTTTTGCAATCGTTCACAAAATTTCCATGTTTAAAAAATTTTTTCAATAATCCTACAAACAGGCACAGTGTAAAGAACTTGTTTAAGTTGAAAAGATTTTTTTTGAATACTTTGAATAATCATAAATTTTTTAACTTTGACTATTCATGTAATTAGTCTTTGTTCCTTGATTTTTCTGAAATGTATGAAATTTTGCAATTATAAAAATATACGGTTTTTTTGTCTTTTAAGTTCACACCAGTTCACACTTTTCTAACAATGAGGGATCGTGCTGATTTGATTTGAAAGTTTTATATAGGAAACAAGTCAATTGAATTTCTTGAGATTTTTCAACAAATTTTCAGTATTCTATATTTATAAACTTTTCTATATTCAATTTTTTCTCGATTGTCACAATGTACAATTTTTTTAAAATTAACTGTTTTATTATATGAAACAAATGTTCGACGTTTATGATAAGTACTGTGAATTTTCTAAATGAAAAAAAAAATCTTAGTGAATTTCTGAAAAGAACTGATTTTTAAAACTTCAAAAACTGCACAATTCCTCTAAAAATATTAAAGTTTTTACTTTACTATTTAAAAATAGTTATCAATACATAATATTGTAAGAGAGTTTAAGAATAATTGGGAAGTTGCATCAATTTTTTTATTGCTGATTTCATCAGTTTATTAAAAAAAATCAGACAAGTATTTTTTCTTTCTACTATATCTAAAAAATAAAGGGACATACATCGTTTTAACAAGTAAAACAAAGTGATGTCATTATAACTGTATGATGTTATTAGCATTTTCAGTATATCTATGTATGTGGAATTCAATATTCACAAATCCTTTATAATTATCAATTTTCAATAAAAAAAAAAAAATACGTATTGATTTTTTTTCGAAAATAATAGATACATTTATGTTGTAGTCAATTTGGATTTTTTTTCCATGCAATTTCCTAATTCAAATACTTTTCTCGAATCACTCATAAGTTTTTGATTCATTTGTTTCATTCTGGAAAATGAACTATAAAAATGTATAAACTTTCAAAAACTTTTTATTTTGAGGGTGAAAAGTGTGTTTCTTTATAAATATTAAATTATTTTAATTATTATTAATAGCTTATATAAATGTTAAAAGAACTATACAGAAAAACCAAACATATTTTACATATAAACAAACTATAAACTTGCAAAAAATGATAATAGATATAATTTTTTTTAAGCACAGGAATAATTACACTTTACATGGATGAATACTTCAATATTATATAATGATACAAGTGAAAATCGTAAATCGAGAGTTTTTGAACTTTTAAACTTACTTATTCAAAAATATGAAAAAAATTTTCATCAAGATATGAAAATCCAATATTAGGTTTGTAAAAATATAATTAACATAGCAAAAAAATCTTAATCAAACAGGAAAACTTAAAACTTGGATATCTATGATTTTCTCTTCCTATATTGAATATTTATATAATTTTTAAGATCCATATTTCAACAAATAATTTAAGAGTGAGTTTAAGAGGAAACCGTACACGCTGTAGTGCGAGAGAGACGAATAGAATGGAAAGCGAATGAGAGGAAGGAGGACGAAAAGATTTCCTGTACTTTTCCCTCTTAAGGCTGAATTTCAAAATATTGTTTTTTGAGTCACATTCATTTTGTCATTCAACAAGCCGTTGCTAAACAAAAATTTAACTCTGAAAAAGAAAAAATTCTTAGAAAACTTTAACCAATCATTAGCTAACTGATTTAACAATGATTTCATCATTTGTAAAAACTAGGGAAAACAGAAAACTTTTTATGTTTTAAAAACATCACAGTAAATGCAACTACTATATAAAATTCTAGTACAAAATAATCTTATAGTTAAAAAATTAACTGAAAGTATGTATGCGCTGCTAATTTGAACGTCAATTTGAACTGACAAAAATTAGCATGATAACCTGGCTTATTATGTTACAATAATGAATAAAGGTGTTTTTTATTATAGTTTTTTTTTTAACATCAACCACATGGTAAAAAATGGGATTTTATCGTGAAAATTTGAAATTCTGTCTGGAAGGAGTCGCAGCGCTCGAAAAAAATCTTGACCTACGAAACGCGGAAACAGGCAGGAAACTGGTTCAGTTAGAAGAAAAATATCAAGTACGTTTGGAGCAAGTGAATGGCCAGCGAAATTTGAAAGTCTTGCGTTATACAGGTATTATTATTTGATATGTTGAGATATATCTTAATTTCAATTTAGTTGGGGTGTGCAGAATAAAGAATTTCAATTTCAAGAAAATTTGAATAATCAATTTTAAGATACTTTGAAGATACTAATAAAAAAAAAAAAAAAAAAATGAAATAAGCCCCGGGAAGATGAATAAGTAAACAATAAATACGTAATTATTCATTCGTTGATTTTAGGCCAACCGTCGCCACCAAACGGGTGTGAAATATTTATTGGCAAAATCCCAAGGGACGTTGCCGAAGACGAAATCTACCCGCTTTTTTTGAAAATTGGACCGATATTTGAAACGCGGTTAATGATGGATTTTTCTGGGGCAAATAGAGGCTACGGTTTCTTAAAGTACATCTCTCCTGATGATGCTGTGAACGCATGCAAAATTCTGAACGACTTTGAAATAAAACCTGGAAGGCACATTGGAGTTTGTGCGAGTCGCAACAACTGCCGATTGTTTGTGACAAATTTGCCTTCAAACATCGATTTTCTTGAAGCAGCCAAAGTATGAACATTTACTTCCCCTCAATTCTCAAGGTGTTTGACAGTCAAGTTTTTCTTATAGGAATTCAAAGACGATTTTTATTTGATGTCTAAAACACAAAATTTTTTAATTTTAAATTTGAGCACAAAATTTGTCAAATGCCTTGGATGAAGTGTTAGCACAAAAAAACCTCCATTATAATTTAGTTCATATTTTTTTTGCAGGTCATTTTTGGGCAGGCTGAAAATGTGAAAAAAGTAGGCTTGTATAGACCATACAAGAATCAACAGATATATATGATCATTTTTTTTTACAATCATCGAGATGCTGCAATGGCTAGGAGAGTTTTGGTTCCAAATCGCGATAAACTCTTTCCCAACAAAAAAAACATCAGTATCGACTGGGCTGCATGGTGCTTCGAGCCAGCTGGCTGTGTAAGTTGTGAATCCTTTCTCATCTTTTCAAAGTCACTGATTTCACAGGTTAAAAATCAGGACTGCGAAATCCTGTTCCATATTTTAAAGATGTTGAGGTATATGTAAGAATATTGAATTACAATGAACTTAATAATTCCAATTTAAGAAATGCACGAAAAAGCTTATTTTGAAATTTTTAATAAAAAAATGTTTATATGAATAAAAAGGTGATAGAAAGCTAAGGTATGGAAAAATCAATAATGAAAATAGATAAATCACAATTGAATGAAAAAAAAAAAATATCACATGTAGACAAGAAATATACAAGTGTTTGTTCAAAAATTTAAATGTAACTAATAATTCCAAGTTTTTAATGAAAGAGTTTAAAAAACAAAATTTTTCCAATTTTAGAAACTGAAACGTTTATATTTTGGGAAGCAATTTTGTAATTTTTTTTTATGCACATAGTTAAGATTTTTCATTTTTAACATTAAAACTTTCTTGCACTTTTGTTCTTCCCTGTGGGTGATTTTTTGACCAAATTTCATGCGCCAATGCTTTTTTATGATTTGTATGCTCAGTTCATAGAAATCAAGAATAATTAAGTTGAAAATCTATAGTTTTCAATTTTTACAATTGAAATTCAGAAAATATTTGCAATTTTCATATCTGAAATCGATATACAAAATATATTCAAAGACTCGAAATTACCCAAATTGAAATATAGAAATTTCAAATCATAATTTTGAAAAATTTTCAATAAAAATTGTTTGAATTCATTGATTTTTTGAAATTTTGAGAAAATAAAATTCTGCGAGTATCAAACTTAATGATGAATAAAGTTTAAAAATTTGTAATAAAAATTCGAAAACTTTTGATAAAAAATTTCAAAAGCTGAGATTTGAGATTTCGTAGGTTTCACGATTAGAAAATTCTGATAACAATCTAGGATGTTTGGGGAAACTAAATTATAGACTTAAAAATAATATTTCTTTGATTTAATATTGCAAAAAAAGTGAGTTTTAGAACTTGGAATCTGAATTATCAAAATTACACTGTTTCATTGTTTGAATTTGCAAAATCATGTAATCGGATATTTGAAGAAGCTGAAATTTAGTATTAAAGTATTTTGAAAAATTCTGAAATTAGAATCATTAAATGTTGAAAATTGTTTTAAAATAATATTAATATTTGGAATTTTAAAATCCGAAAAGTGTAATAGTTCATGTTTTAAAAGAATTAATTTGAAACTTCAAGTTGTTCGCATTTTCTAGATTTTGAAATCAAATTTTATAGACACATGCAAAATTCTATAGTTTAGAAATTAGCATTAGAAATTCAGAATTAGTAGAAATCTAGATTTTTGGGCATCAAATAATAAAAATTGAAAAACAAATTTATGGTCTCGGATGATTAGGTTGATATTCTAAACCTATTCAAAATCAAATATTTGGATATTTTCTGCATTTGTTATTTGAATAATTGAGTAAAAAATAATATAAAATTATTTCTCAAAGTGGCATTGCGAGTTATAAATGATATTTTGTAAAATTCTATGGTTTTTAAATTTCAGCGTCCATCAAACAACTATCTTGAAAATTATTTATTAATAATTTTTAAACTTATTTGCAAAGTTTTTAGTGTTTGGATTTACCTAAGCGAATTTGCTAGAAATAATAGCTCACTATTTGATAACACAAATATTAAAGATCAATAAGGTTTACCCATAATTTCACCAAGAAATTACTTATTATTTATTTAAAATCTATTAATCATCATAGATATATCATTTATTACTTATTAGTAAGAACATTTTTTATCAACAAAAAACGTTGAAATTAAATCCTGTAATAGTTAAAGTACCCATGATTTTTCTGTAACTGTACATATATACAAATATATATGTATATTTTACTAACTTATACAGTTCAGTTGTGTAATTGATGGCTTTATATTGCAATACTTTTGACTACTAGTCAAGGTTCTTCGTACAAATGATATTTTGTAAGAACGATTCTCATAGCCGTGAGCGTGAATGCCAAAGAACAATAGCTCTGGTCACTTGGTCCCACATAAAAATGGAACGTGGGTTCTTTTCTGCAAAGTGAAACTGTCTATAACACAGCCTGATTTTGTACTTTTCGGTCGATCCGAGAACAACCGTGCCTTATATTTTTTGTTTGAATCTTTGTTCATTGGACTGCTAAAGGAAAACGTCAATCATTGAATTTTTTAGAGCCCTATTTTAATAACTTTTCAGGCCAAAAAGTTTAATTTAAAATCAATGAGTTAAACGATTCGCAATTAAATGTTTTTTTTGTTTTGTTTTTTACTTAAGCAGGTAGTAAAATGTTGAAAAAGTTGGTGATTTATGTATCTATAGACAGATTCATAAAATTATGTTAAAAATGATTTTCATGAAAGAGACTACAAAATCTTGGAAATTTTAAGAAATAATACACTTTACAGAATTTTGAAGAAAAGTTTGGAAAATTAATATACATAGGACATGGTACGTTCTGAAATAGTTACCATTCCTTTCGAAACTGATGTTGGCAAAGACAATTTGTAACTCAAAAATTCAACACAAGTTTATCAACTTAAAATCAGAAAATGACTATCAATTTTTCATGTCATTATTACATAAAAACAATGAAACTTTGATAAATTACTGCAGAAATTTTTTTTAATTCGTTAAGAGCGAAATTAGATTTTTTAAGTAAAATATGTTTCTAATAACTTTTTTTAATGGAAGAATTATACTCATAACAAAAGCTTATGTTGAGTTTATTTGTATTTTGTGAATTTGAAATTCAGACCAATTTTTACAATCAAGAATTTGGTCTTCAAAATCGCACTTGAATTTAAATAAATATAAAATGATTTTTAAATATCAAAATTCCTCTCTATCAGGCTCTGTTATAATTCAACCATTAAAATTAAAATAATTCATTGCATGTAAAATATTGTACATAGTATTGTGCATTTATTATCAAAAATGTTCAAATTTTATGTTAATGAAGTTGAGCTCCTCGAAAAGTTATAAAAATACCAAATTTTTGTAAATATAACATCATTTTATGAGTTTAAATCACAAATATCACTTTTGAACATAATGAAATTTGATCATCCGAAAAATGTATGCATCTAAAATTCATTTTTTGTTAATTCAAAGTTCAGAACCATTTTTATAATCAGAAATTTGGTATTATATACTTATTATTTGAATATATCATTCATAATTTCTAAAAATATAATTCTTAGTATTATCATTCAAAAATAATGTCAAAAATGAAGTATGTCTTTAAATTTAAAATATTAGCATTTTTTTTAAAACCAGTTAATGCTATAATTCAATGTTTGCAAAACTTTTTCGGCTTTTTTTAATCGTAAAACATTTCAAACCTTATTATATTAATGAAGTTAAAATTTTTGAAATACTCTGTAGACACTTATTTGTAAATTTTCTGTAATGAGTTGCATATGAAAATATAACATTTTAAAAATATCTAGAATAGATATTTTGAAAATTAAAAATTGAGAACCATTTTTACAAAATCATCAAAAATTTGGTTTCGGTATCGCAGATTTTTGAATATGCATGAAGATTGATAGATTTAATTTATTATAGCAGTATAGCAAGTAAAATTAATGAAAAATAATGTTGAAATTTCGGAATATTATGTATATTTTCCAAACGTTCGAAATTTTTTTGTATAAATAAATCAATTTTTGCAAAATGGTATGTAAACTACTTGACTATAGTCAAATATTTTTTTATTTTATTTTTGATACGCTTAAAATAAAAATGCATCGTAGCCAGTGTATTTTAAATCGAATTAAGTAGTTTCAAATATGTTTATGGATTTTAAATTTTTTAAGTATTCTAAAACCATTCATTTTGGAATACTATAGCATTTGATAAGTTCGAATTAAATACGTCATTTTCTCACATTATGAAATTTGACCATTCACAAAATTAATTAGTTAATAATCAATCGATTATCTTGAAAATGCCATCATAAGATTCATATCCCTAGTAACTGATTTTTATAAAAAATCGCCAAATCTTTATAAAAAACTCTGTTTTTAAAAATCGATTTTATAAAAACAGTTTTATAACAAATTTAACTCTCAAAAAACAAAGTTTATGAAGTGTCGTACTTTATATAAACAATTTGATAAAAGTTGTATAAAAATAAAATTTTTTATAAAAACAGTTTTATAAAACTGACACTTATTCATAAAGTTTTTATAAAATCAGTTTATAAAAAACAGACTTTTTAGAAAAAATTTTCATAAAAATCACTATTACTAGGGATTTTTAAAATCAGGCCGATCAAATGTCACAGATTTATAAACTTGAGTAAACATAATCGAAAATTTTTTATTTTTGGATAAAAATATAATTTCAACTTAAACAACTCTAAAATAGTGTCTTCTTTATCATTTAAATATTTCAGACTTTCTTTGCATTAATTTCTGTATTAATTCAATCATAAAATTATAATACAATTTATGCAAAAATAAGATACAACTTTTATGTACTGTATTATACCATATGATAGCTTTATCAAACCGATATAATATCATTATTCTCACGTTTGATTATTCTTTTAAATTCTAGTTGCAAAATAAATCATTTAAATCCTAGAAAAGCTTATTAGAAAAGTCTTCCACAAGATGTCACTACCAAATTTGCCGGCTTTGCCTGTTTGTCATCAGAAAATCAGCTGACGTTGACGTTCCAATCACTTTCTCAGTGTTTACTGGTTTTACAGTCGGCTGTTTTGCGGTACATTTTTTCCCCGTGTAAAGACTATTTTCGCGAGTTTTGGTGTTTTTCAATATGGCTGGAATTTCGGAAAATCAGAAACCTGAAAATGACTACAGAAGTCCTTTATCTACTCGATATACGTCGCCGGAAATGAAATTCAATTTTAGTGATCAACATAAGTTTAGCACGTGGCGGAAATTGTGGCTGTACCTGGCAAAGGCTGAAATGGTCAGTGTTTTTTGAAATTTATATTCTCAGGAATTAGTACATATCAAAGAACTTTCAGAATCCTACGTATTTTAATTAGATAAACTTTTTTTGAAGTGATTTTCTCAGAGATAGATGATGTGTTATTTCGAAATTCACTTGCAAGATTTTTTTTTGCGTTGCTCGATGTTATCCAAATTAGTAGAAGAGAACATTAGGTGTATGTATATGTGAAAAATTGCAGATTTTTTGTACCGGAATCTGTATTTTAATTAATAAAATTATTAACAAATTGAAACAGTATGAATGAAAGTCGAAAACAGTCAAGAACAGTCGAGAAAAAGCGTACGTGTCAAACAGTATCAAGATTGTACATGTGTGTGCCCAGCTTAGACTTTTGCGTCCTTCTCGCTCTAGCGTGGTTCTCATTTTATGTATCTCTCTCGCACTCACTAGCAAATTAAATACGCTTTACAGTATCTAAAAGCAAGCGTGGCAAGATCTTGACGTCAAATGCAGAGAGCGCCAGCGACGTATCTTTACGCCAAGCGCCCTGTGCATTACAGGCATTGTGATATGAAAGGTTGCTACACGAAATTTAAAGTTTTAAGTCAACAATCAATTTGTTATGTAAATAACGAAATTTTTTTTCAATTATCTTACATTTAGTATGAAATATACTGATCGTCTTCGAATCAGTTTTTTAATGAGGTTTTTACGGATATTTTAAATTTTAATCACAAATTCAAATTTTAAGAGTTAACCAATTAGGTATCAATTTGTAATGATTAATTAGTTTAATTTTAATTTTACGACAAATAAGAAAATTGATACTTATATCCCAGTAAAAATACTTTTTTTCAAATAGGTCCCACTTGGAGTGACGTGAAATGTAGTAATTTTACGAATAATTTTTTATAGTTTGTATAACAATATAATATATAATAATTTCAATAAAATATTATTTCCAATTTATGCATTGTACAAAATATAAAAAATTTTTAAGTGCTTTTTTCGTTAAAAGCGATCAATTTATAGAATTACTGAAAACATTATAAAATAATTGCTAGCTATGTATATTCATTTTAAAAAAAATTTCCGAAAATTCATCACTGCAAACTCAAATAATTGTAAATAAATTTTCATTTTGTTATTATTATTTAAATTCCTTACATATATTATTTACCATGAATTATTATGATAAATGTATTTATTCACTATAAATTACTCAAGATAATTAAAAATATAATAATATATTTCATTTTTCATTCAAAATTTTTATCGTTTTTGATCAAAGAATTCTTTTATCGAAAAATGTCTGAGTCTGGTAGTGCAGGTCGATTCTTTTTTTTCACCTTGCCAGTTTCTTAAATATTATTATACTTATATTATTATAAAAAAATATTATAATCTTCGAGAAAATTTTTTTTATTTAAGCAATTGACAGCTAGCTTTCTACAAAAACGTTATTTAACTTCAATCTTCAATATCAGAGTGATAAAAATTATAAGCTATTAAATGTGTAAAATTTCATCATGATTGTCGTTCCAACATTTATGAACCATAATTGAATTTTTTCAATTATATATGCAATAGTTTATATAGGTGTTATTCAAGATAACTATTTGTGACAAGAACAATCATTCTTTCTTGAATTTCCAAACATTTTGTAATGGAATTAAATTATGCCAATTAAAAGGCTTTTTGAAAATTTGTTTTTCTGGATGAAAGTTTTGAGTTCATAATGTAGCGATAATAATTGTTTCAAACTTGCTCAAAATAATGTTTTTGTCGAAAAAAAGAGATGCCTGTAATTGCGTTACTTTATACTTTTGCAACGGGTTATCATTATCGATACTTTCGTTCCAATTTTTATCTTCCTGTGTATTCGAGAAGTTGATAAAAAAAAATATTTACAAAATAACGATAGTACCTGAATGTTGAAATACCATCCGGTTTACATTTTGATCAAGTAAAGTATTTTTTTAAATTGATTTTCAACAATCGTTACAATTTTCTTAAGTTCCCTTTTGTATACTGGGGTTAAAACTTATTCTTTGCGCATAGCAAATTTTTTTTAATGCATAATTTTGGATAACTACTCAAAACTTATAATTATTACCAATTTATTTAGAATGAGTACACATATGTAGTTATGTATATATAAAAATTAAAAATTGTAAAATAGTGTTTCGTGCAGCTTTTAAACTTGCATCAAAAAGTACGAAGTTCTAAATCACCTTTTGGTCGAACAAAAAAAATGTTCCAAAACAGGCAAGTTTAAAATTCAATTGAAATTGGTATATGTGAACAAAACCTCCCTTTGTATATGGGTCATTCCATACAAGATTTTCATTCAAAAATTTTTTTCGCTCAAATCATTTTTTTCCGATAGTTTAATTAAAAATAAGAAACACGTATTTTTTTATTTCATTATAATATACGAAATTTCCAACTTATGAATTTTTAAACTTTTCATAATCAGAGGAAGTTACTCTTAACACTAGCTAATGTGCGAAAAAGTATTTAATTTGAAAAATATCAAATCATCATGAAACGTATGCTTTTTTCTCAGCTTTCAAATGAAGGATATTACAAATTAATCGAAGTAATTGTTTATAACGAAAATCACCATTTTTTAAACAAATTATTTTTTTTCAAACTTGGGTATGTTTTTTTTATTTTTTTTTTTTGCGGTAAAATGTTCTTCAAACATTTTTGCAGATACTCACAAAATTTCAGAATGGGCAGTTCAACATTGTGGCTCCAACGAATTTTTAAACTTTCGTGTTCGCGCTCACAATGTCAAAATGCGCGCTCGCTCAAGCACGTTTCAAGCGTGTTAATTCTGATGAATAAATAAAGAATATATAATACATATAAATAAATAAATATCAAGTAAAACAATCGAAAACGAATAATTATTCATTACAAATGACAAGTCCCGTAATCGACTCAAAAAGGTTGCAGCACGAGAAGCAGAAAGCGAGCCTGAACGAGCGCGAACGCGAAAGTTTAAAAATTCATTGGAGCCACAATTTTGAACTACCCATTCTGAAATTTTGTGAGTATCTGCAAAAATGTTTGAAGAACATTTTGCCGCAACAAAACTAAAGAAAAAAAGCATACCCAAGTTTGAAAAATAATAATTTGTTTAAAAAATGGTGATTTTTGTTATAAACAATTACTCCGATTGATTTGTAATATGTATGCTTCATTCAAAAGCTGAGCAAAAAACATACGTTTCATGATGATTCGATATTTTTCAAATTAAATACTTTTTTTCCATGCATGTGTTCGAATGGCCGCTTTTTTACGATGAATCGCGTGAACGCAGCCCTTTTTTCGAGCAGCCATAAAATCAGCGGCAGAATTCTTCTTTGTTCCCTGCTATCCGGGACAAAAGATGCTATCCGGACTTTTGTCCCGGAT
>JAPYZL010014770.1:0-27749 GCA_030522825.1 Platygaster orseoliae
TATATATATATATATATATATATATATATATATATATATATATATTTATTTATTTATTTATTTATTTATATATTCTAGCAGCTTTTTTATTTCCTTTATGTATAATTACATCACATAAAATTTTATAAATAACTTTATACACCAGTATAATAAAATTGTGCATTTTTTCAAAATTAAACTTTTTTATATTTTCAAGCAAGAATAAATCGAATGAAATATTGTTTATTTTGACTTCTGGTTCATGGAATATAAATCAATGTTCAAAAATCAAAACTAAAAAAAAAAACTAAACAGATGGCAAAATGCCAAAATTCAACTTCGCTTTTTTCCATCAAAGAATATTATGTAAATGAAACAACTTCAGATTATTGTAGCTTGATCATCGAAATCGAATCTTGCAGCTTATACACAACTCTGAAATATTTAGTACATTAATTTTGAGTTGGAACTTTCAATTTGAAAAAATTTGATTTATTTTATTGCTTTCATTGTTTTTATTTATAAGTAATAATACTAATTCGTACTATAGATAACAAAACACAATTTTACATTGAATCATTTTTTATTGTTAATATTTGTTGATATTCAAATTTTAGTTTGTAAGTTTATTTTTGAAGTGTATCCTCAAAATATTATGATAGAACGATAATAAAAATCATAATAAAAGAATAAAAGAATGATGATAAATTATCATAAAAGAATTTTTAAAATATATGATATATAATTATATAATATATCATATATCATTTATAAAGTAAATGATAATAAAGGAATGATAATGAAAATAAAAATATTTTTGATTCTGTAGATGTAATTATGCGTGATAATTTTTTCGATATATTTATATATCAATTCATTTATTAATTATTTTCAAGTTCGTTCATCATTAGAAAATTTCTTATTAAAGGCTTACTCGCGTATATTTTCTCAATGTAAAAAAACTACCTTCCCCGTCCGCCTTTATAAATAATTCATTTTTATGAATTAAAAATAAATGAAATTTTATCGTCCTTATAAAAAATTTCAAAAATGACAGAAACTATTGTAAATAAATAAAAATTGTCCTAAATAAAAGTTATCCTTAATAAAATGAAGATCCCAACCTTTATAGTCTAATTATAATAATAAGTATTATAATAAATATTTCAATAATGATAATTATTAATTATGATACTTTTATTTTTATTATTATTATAAATAATTACAATATGATATTTTTATATCCATAATGATAATATTAATTATAATTATTATTGTCAATTATATGTATATTTATCTTACAATAAATATATTTTAATTCATTTTTACATAAAAAAAAACTTCTTTCTGAAGTATAATTCCAGAATGTAAAAAAAACTACAATTAATAATAAGATATTCTGTTTCTTTAGTGTATTCATATTCAATAATTTTTATTCTTCAAAAACCGGAATTCATTTTACCAGAAAAACCAACTACTTCCGTCGGTGACGCCGGAGATAAGCCTGATCCAAAAACACCAATGATTGGAGGCAAATCAACCGACGGGGAAAAGAAAACAACGAGCGCTCTGAAAACGAGCATTCAGAAATCCATCAGCGCTGAAAGACAGAAAACGCTTCAGCCAACGAAATCCGTGGAATTCCGAACTCCGTCGCCTATTCCCGAAGACCAAAAAGGTGAAGAGTCTGATAAACCTCCGGCGGTTACCAAAAAACCGACCTTGAAATCTCGACCTCCTTCTACAACTTCGCCACCTCCGCCGAGTGAGGATAAAAAACCAGCGGAGGATAAAAAACCAGAGGAACCGAAAAAACCTCCGAAAAGCGAAGAAAAACCAAAACCTCCTCCGAAAGCCCCGCCGAAACCACCACCAAAAGAAGAGACTACCACCAAACTCCGTGGAAAGTCAAAGGCGACTGGTCAAATTGTTGGAGGGTGGATTTAAAGCTAGAAATCGACGATTTACACTTTTTGAACAAATTCTGGAAAGCTTTCTACGTTTTTCAAATTATATTTTCTTAGCCAAGGGGGCGGGGTGGAGGGTAAATTTCAGAAAATTGTTTTTGAAGTCAGTTTTTTCGTGCTTTAAAAAAGACGTAATTAGAGTTGCATATGAAATATTCACAATTTATTAAATTATTATTAATTTTTTTAATTTATAGAATCATTATTTAATCACAATGCACGTTTTAGTTTCATTTTTTGGGTTTTATTCATCGTGTAACAGAGTGTAATGCCAGTGGCGTAGTTGAAAATTTTTCCAGGGGGGGGGGGTTAAGGTCATAATTTATATATCTATATATGTAGGATTATACGTATATATATATATATAGAATTTTCTTTATGACAAATATTTCGAGGGGGGGGGGGTTGACCCCAACCCCCCCTCCACTTCTACGCTACTGTGTAATGCACAAAATTTTCTAAGATTTTTGGAAACCCTATCTCACCCCTAACCCATGTCTTTTGAAAATTTTGTATAGATTGTAAAAATTATAGACTTATAATTTTTTTTTTTTGGAATAGCAACTGCTGCAGTTTTTTAATTATTGACTTATGATTGACGCTTGTTAAGAATATTATTTTTTAAAAATTATTGCTTTATTCATGTCTTCAGGACTTGTTTTTTAGCTGTACTTTTTGAAGATAAACCCTAAGAAATTTTGTAATGTTTTAGTTATGTAATTTATGTTAAATGTATGTTAAATGAGGGAACTCTACAATAAACAAATTGTCGTGTTATAGAAAAATAACGTGTTTAATAAATTCTTTCACACTGAGAATTCTTGCTTCTACTCTTTTCATCCATATTTACAGAAGTAAAAATTATCACTCACTCCCAGAAATAATCATAGTTAATATCATGTTCCTCAGCCAGCGAAAATTTTCCGGAAAAATCTGGAAGATAAAATGTTTTGAAAAATGAGTCCCATTGTTTAGAAGTTTGCAAATTTTTGGGATAAACCGTTTTGCTACATTATTCAGAAAGTTTATACATACTTCAAAAATGAGATAATAATCGATAAATGTTTATGGAAATGAAACTTCTAATGGTGCATTAGACAAATACGTTTTTTAGGAGTTAAAAAAAAATTCAACGTCAATATTTTTCTGCATGTTGCCTATTAGATTTTTTAAGCAAAACTGATAAACATTTTAAAATTTACCTTGAACATCCTGTTCTTTCGATTTTCGTCGAATTCCTTCTCACATTGTTATCATTTGTCTCCTTTTCCTTTAAAAGTTTTCGTCCCATTATTATTGTTACTTTTATTTTTTTGTGATTTTGTATACACAGATGTAAATTTATAATAATTAATAAAATATATATTGAATTTTATTATATATTCAATAAATAAATAAAAAATTTATAATAAAATAAATTAATAATTTAATAATTATAAAATTCATTAAAATGCTTTTTAAATTAATTTCTTACATTTCGATGCCCAAGAACTCAAAATTCGCTAGTTTTCTAGTAATTTTATAAATTTTTTAAATATATTTGTACAATTCGATTTTTGAAAAAATTTCATTTATGTAGGTGTTGAGTATTCTTTAAATTTTTTTTTAGATTTATTTTTCGAATAAAAAAAAATTTTTTGGATTCCTCAGTATTTTCATGAATTTCTATAGTTTGTTACTCTTCATCTTCTTTTTAAATAATAATATTTGAATTACCTGTGCTAACTCGCCGATTTTAAACAAAGCTAGTTGTTTTTGAGCGTATGAAGAATGTCCTGAATCATTGAATGCTTTTGTGGCATCTTTTCCAGCATATTCCATTATTAATTCTTTTCCACCAGGATGCTAAAATTTATACAATCAAGATAAACAACTTAAAAAAATTTTTTTACAATCTAGTCAGCAAAATAGAAATACTGAAACTATAAAATTTGAAATATTTAAACCAACTCGAAACATTCTTAATTTCTAAAAAAATTTATTTTCGAAATTAGAAAATACGCTTCTGAAGTACACGGAGAGAAATGATTCGGTTACAGGAACTATTGATTCAGTAAAATATGGACCCACCAAAGTTTTGGGTACTACAACCAAAGCTTTAGTTGTGACAACCAAAGCTTCTGTTATAACAAATAATGCTAAATTTTCATTACTGATCATTAAATTGCAATAACCGATACTTTGGTTATCATGCTCAAAAATTTGGTTGTACTACCCAAACTTTGGTGGGCTCATATTTTACTAAAACAATGGTTGCTGTAACCACAAATTTCTCTCCATGTAAAACAATCTTTAGATTTATTTTAAATTGAAATATTCCGAAAAAGTACTAACCGTTTCCAAATAAGCCGTAACATCGTACACTGAACTCTTGATAACAATCCAAACTCGCGAATCATTTTGCCCGTCGTACAAAAGCACTTGTGATTTGGTGAACAAATTGTTCTGAACTTCCTGGACCATTTTCAATCAACTGATAAATTCCAGCTTCAAGTCAACGAATGCTCGCTCAATTACTGTTCCATATATATATGTAAGCGTCTTTTCCAATATGTATTCTATAATCGTACGAGACACGTGGACTTGATATGATAATGTATCTTTCATATGCTCGCTTCCAATTCGTGGTATCATTGCACATGAATAGTGATTCAGCACCCTCACTCAATCTAGGGATTTACGCTCTCTACGCTTTTTTATAGAATGAAATGGGGATTATCCCAGGCAGTGATAATGATAAGAAAGTGTCTGAAATTTTTCG
Source organism: Platygaster orseoliae (assembly GCA_030522825.1). Taxonomy (NCBI): domain Eukaryota; kingdom Metazoa; phylum Arthropoda; class Insecta; order Hymenoptera; family Platygastridae; genus Platygaster; species Platygaster orseoliae. Next base: position 4,708 of record JAPYZL010014770.1, read on the forward strand.
TTGGATTACTAGCGTATTCATGGAGCAATTTTTTATCAATGATTTGTCATGAATCGTGATTGGGCGGTTTTTGCTAAGACTTAAAACTAGTTCGTTCTAAGGAAAAAAATTAGGAATTTTTCAGATGGTTAAAGTAAAATGAAGTTATTTTCGAAATTTGTTTGAGTTTTATTTTACTCTGAAATTACGATAAATCGGATAACGCAATATTTTTATGTGAAATTTATAATAAAAAGTGGTAATACATAATTTTTTTTGTATAGATTTTCCTAGAAAAATATATTTCGAACAAAAGCTGCCGTTTGTAATCTATAGTATGATGGAATCCAATGCCATCTTATCAAAGGTTTCAGGAGATACAATCTTGTACGTGACTGACAAGTATCAGTCGCTCCTCAGACGAGAATGTCAAGTCAGTCACGTTCATCTTATCGGTAAATGCATGAAAAATCATTTATACTTTTTTTGTCAGAATATCAACAATGAATATTCGATTTGCAAAATGTTAATTAATAATGTTGAAAATGATAGGCTTTTCTTCTGAAATAGATTTTTCAGGTATTCAAAAAAGGTATCAGTGATCTTTGATAAAAAATCTATTTTATCCATTTTGGCGTAGTTTGGTTACATGTTTTTAGAAACAAAAAATTTTGATAGTTTGGAAAGTTTTTGGTTGATTTTTTATTTTCTATTGGATTCTCATATACCACATTTTGAATTAATGAGATTCTTTAAAGAGAGAGTATGTAAAAATAAAAAACGTTTTTGTATATTGTAATTCCGAGAATGAAAATTTCTAAATAATAACTGTATCAGTGATCATTGATAAAATATCTATTCTTTCTATATTGGCATAATTTGTTTACATGTTTTTAAAAACAAAAAATTGTAATAGTTAGGAAAGTTTTTCATTGATTTTTTATTCTCTATTGGATTCTCATATACCAAATTTTAAATTAATGAGATTCTTTGAAGAGAAAATATGTAAAAAAAAAATAAACGTTTTTATATATTATATTTCCGGGAATTAAAATTTTTAAAAAATAATTGTATCAGTGATCATTGATAAAATATCTATTTTATCTATATTGGCATAGTTTGTTTACATGTTTTTAAAAGCAAAAAATTTTTATAGTTTAGAAATGTATAGATTGATTTTTTATTCTCTATTACATTTTTACATTGCCGAACATTTTCCCGAAAACCGTATTCCGGAAAGGTCTTTTTTTCGAACAGCCATTTTCCCGAAGGGTTTTCAATTTTCCCGAACGGGAAATTTTCCTATCAGCCTAATGTCTAGAAATGCCATGGTTACGCATTTACAATTTTTAAATTTTAAAATTATAGCTTTAAATTAATTTAAAATTAAATTTTATATTAAAATTTTTAAACTTAAGAATTAAAATAAAATTTACAATTTTTAAATTACAAATATTTACCATGACTCTTTTTATTGAAACTACTTTTATTGAAATTCATAAATGTATACAATTGAAATAAAAGTGGAATTCCAAACAAAATTCGGATAATAATACTTTCGGGAGAATCGCCGTTCAGGGAAAAATACTGTCAAGAAAATAAGCTGTTCGGGAAATAATACGTTCGGAATAATGGCGTTTTGGGAAAATAGTCATTCGGGAAAATGACCGTTCGGGAACTTTGATTCGGGAAAATGACCGGGAATCAGATTTTTATGTACCAAACTTTGAATTGATGATATTCTTTGAAAATGAGTACATAAAAAATTAACGTTTTTTCATATTGTATATTTCCAAGAATTAAAATTTCTAAACAATAATGGTACTTTTGCATTGAGAAATTTGCAAGACTATAAGCTGATTTTAACTCGAAATTCTTGATTTCCAAAATTGTATAAGAATAATTTTTGTAAATGTTGAGGAAAATCGAATTCTTATGCTTTTATAAAAAAAGTAACTATTTCCAAGAATTTTCGCATGATTTTCCAGTTTGTCAATATGCATATTACTTGACTTACTACTATTTCCAAAAATGTTGGTAAACACTATCAGAGATTTTAAATAGCTTTTTAAATTAATTTCTACAATTCGATGCTCTAGAACTTAAAGTTTGTTATAGTTTTTTGTTAATTTTCTGGATTTTTCAATATTCATTCATATGGACTTGTAAATAAATTTTCCTATTTCAATTTTCTAGGAATAAAAGTGAGATTTATACTAATCCACAGACTTTTGAAAAAATTGTTTTTATGTAGATGTTACTTATTTTTTACATTTTTATTGTCGACAGAATTTCTCGTATTTTTCGAATTGAAGAAATTTCTCAGAATTCCTTTGTGTATTTTTTTTCACTATCATTTTACTTTTAATTAATTTCACTATTATAAAATCGAATCGTCTGAGGATTTCCAAACATTTTTAAGTTTAACTCAGTTAAACTTCACCCACCTTTTTTTATTTCTTCATATTTTCATCAAGCTCAGAAAAAAAATTATCAACAACAAATACTAAATATTATGTATAACCAAAGTGCGTGAATTTAATTAGGTACTACGTAGTTGCAACAAACTTTTTTAGCCCCAAAAAAATGCGAAAATTTGCACTTGCATTTATTTTGTTTATTTCAACAAGTTATTAATTTTTTATTAATTGATCTAGTGATACCATAATCTTCGGACTTTTCAATTCTAATGGTTTTTTCACACTCCAAATTGGAAAATCCATAAGTGTGCAATAAATAATCTATAAATATTAAAAAATCAACAATCTTCTAAGTCGATAAAAAAAAAGATATAAATAAAAAAACATATACTACATAAAGTAAATTTAATCCTCAAGCTTTCTGAAAATCATGCAAACATTTGAACTCGAAAAATTTGATTGAAAAAAAAAAATTTCCCAAGAACGCCACAACCACCAAAAATCAACGAAAAAAACTTTTGAAAACAACAAGACGTGTATTTAAGACGTGTTTTATTACACAGTATCGTTTATTTATAAATAAATCGTGCGATGCAGATGGAATAATCAAAACATCAAGAAGCTTTACGCGTATAATAGTTCACATTTTCAACACTCGTCCCCGATGACACAGAAACGATCACGTTGCACCGTACGAAGTTTCTTTGCCATTTTTCGTCCACTTTCAATAACGTTCTTACGCAACTCGACACCTTTTTCTCGTATGTGATATATTTATAAATTACGTCGCAATGATCACAACCAAAAATCATATATAATATTACATACAAGGGTCTATAATATATCATCATAATTATAGAATATTTCATAAATCATCAACGTCAGAAAGAGTCATTACGCGCGTTGTGTACTTTCTCATAACTTCCTCATCTTCACAATTTATTTTTAAATATCATTAACAATCTATGTGAAATACCAGTTAATGCTGATATTAGACAATATCTTAAAGACTTAACAATTTTTTAAAAAAAGAAAGAAGAAATAAAAACACGAGATAAAGCTCTATCGAAAGCAGTAAAATCACCAAGTCGAAAAATTCGCTCTCGACTAACTCATCGATATGAGAATTGTATGTGTGTGTGTGTGTGTGTGTGTGTGTGGCTGTGTGAACCTGTGTGTACTCATGTGTATTACAAAGCGCAAAGACGATGATTTTAAAGTTAACCTTAAGTCGAATTTCGCGTAGTAAAATTTTCAGTCATGTATTTTTCTTTAATTACTCGATTACTCCCTTTCTAAAGGTTTCCGTTAGTAAATAGATACGATTTTCAATGGTGATATTGTATATAACAATGATTACGATTCACCCACGCTGCGGAATTTGCTAATTATACGTTGTTTTTTTTTGTTTTATTTCGGGGTGGGAATATTTTTGCGCGTTCGGGCCGTCCGGTCGATTCCGTCGACAACGACTTTTTATTCCACAACAAACCGGCGAAATGCGCCCTCAGGTCCACACGCGAAAATGGGGCCCTACCAAAAATTGTCTATTATATTTTACTGAAACGTTTGTTTTTCTCATTCGCATTTTCTTACACTCGAATTTTCAATTTCATTAAAGCGCCTTGGGCGTTACGCGTAACCGTCTTGTGCAGCTATGAATTAGCCATCGGCTTCCCATCTTTGATTGCGCGATTCTTAGGTATTTTTTTACTGGGGTCTAGGTGATGTTTATTCTTCTTTTGCGGCCTCTTTTTTACCCAAAGGGATGGCTGCTTTTACTCTGCAACAATCAAGAAAAATTAGGGATTTTGGTTTTTTATGTGGAACAGACTCCTTGCCAAAAAAAAATGTTATTGCAAAATTTTTTTTCTGTGTGAATTTCTTCATTTTTTTACTGAAAATGTAAAAATTTTATTAATGTGATCATTAGAATTTGAGAAAAAAAATGTTAAACTTTGAATTTTTGAACGGCGGGAAAAGAAATGCGGTGATTGGTCGAAGCACAGCGTGACGTCACTAGGGAGGCAAATTTAAATATTACAGCTGTTTGTATGTAAAAACACGCAAATAAAACTCGTAATTACCCTCATTTGCAATTACTTCACTCCTAATTTTTTGGAAATGAATGTCGAAAACGTATTCGTTTTGGAATTGATAACATCAATTCTTCATTGCGATTCATTATCGTAATCAATGTTGCTACACTGATAATTATTTATTATTATTTTCACAGATTTTTAGCCGAAAATGATTATTTCTTTAATAACTTACTACTGATTTTCCTATATTTATTAATAATATATGATTTATTTACACAGTCAGTGATTATACACAAATAGCTAATATATAATTTTTTTTCCTACTGAATTATGATTTTTTATTTATTATGTAAATTATGCAATGTATTCCGTACATTTTTTTAAATTCTCATTTAATTTATTTATATTTCAATTTTATTTATAATTAAATATTTTTATTACTATTTTTTAATGTTTTTAAATAATATTATTCTTGAATAATAATTATTATAATTGATTATTTTCTGATATTTTTTAATAATATTTTTTAATTCAATTCAATGAAACTTATTTATAATTGAGATTCACTCAATTTATTGTAATTAAATATTTAAATAAACAAAAACACTGAAAATCACTGCTCTGTGTTGATGTTGCATCTGCCTAGTGACGTCACGGAAAATGGCGCGCGATTTCAGGGCATTCGAAAAAGGGTGTTTTTAGAAGTTTTTATTGTAAAAAAAATACTGAAATAATTTCAAAAGTTTTATTATAACTTATGTTATTTCGGTTCAAAGTTTCGATTTTCACTAATTTTGAAAAATCGGCAAGGAGTGTAAATCTGTCTGGATAAAATTCATTTATATTGTATAAAATATGAAAAATTTTTTGAACACAATGTTTTCTATAAAGCTTCGAGTTCCAGAAATCTATAGTGAAATTTATAATATTAAAAGGATTAAAAGACTCTCGAAGTTGAATAAATCATGAGGAAATATGAAAAAGACTAATATGAAAAGAAATATGGAAAAAGATAAAATAGAGTTCCATTATGTTGAATTTATGGAAAATATTCAATTCTGAACTACAAAATTCATATAAGTTTGAAACTCGTATTCATAATTTTTAAACTACGAGTTTAATTAAAAATTTAATATTTTTCGTACTTGGAGTATTATTTTTCGTAAAATTACAGATTTTTTTTTTTTATTTATTCGTAATTTGTAAAATTTTAAAATCTTTTTACTAAAACTAGATGTTCAGAGATCAAAAATCATTAAATTCCAAAAGAAATATATTTTTCAAGCATTCCAGGAATTTTTATGTAGAACTGTTTAATTCAAGGGCGTCGGCAGGAAGGATTTTTTGGGAGGGTTTTTTTGAAAAAATCTATCTGAATGTTTTTTTCTTCAAAATCTATAAAATTTCAAAAGTTCTAAGGATACTAGGATTCCTAGAAGGATTATTAATTAATTATAGTCAGAAAAATGTACATGAATATAATATTTTTTATGAAAATATGAAAAAGATTAAAAGAAAAATATGAAAAAGATAAAATAGAGTTCCATTTTATTGAATATATGGAAATTATTTGATTCAGGACTACGAAATTCATGTAAGTTTGAAACTCGTATTCGTAATTTTTAAACTACGAATATAATTAAAAATTCAATATTTTTCGTACTTGGAATATTATTTTTCGTAGAATTACAAATATTTTTACTTTTATTTATTCGTCATTTGTAATATTTAAAAATCTTTTTATTAAAACCAGATGTTCAGAGATAAAAAATCATTAAATCCCAAAAGAAATATATTTATCAAGTATTTCAGGAATTTTTACGTAGAACTTTGATCCAGGGGCGTAGGCAGGAAGAATTTTTAGTAGTGATGTTAAAATATCGGTGTCTATCTCTTTCGCACTCACAAAGCGACCGTTTAGTGAGAGAGATAGATACCGATATTTTAACATCACTAATTTTTAGGAGGGTTTTTTTGAAAAAATCTATCTGAATGTTATTTTCTTCAAAATCTATAAAATTTCAAAAATTCTAAGCACACTATGATTCCTAGGATTATTAATAATTTATAGTCACAAAAATTTTTATGAATATAATATTTTTTATGAAAATAATGTTCAGCATAAAATTTCAGAAAACTATATATAAATTTATAATATCAGAAAACCGGAAAATTGTATAGATAATAAGGAAATATGAAAAATACTATAAGTATGGAAAAAATACAAAACCAGTTTCCAATCATACTCAGTACGTTTATGAAAAATGTTCGATCCTGAACTACAAAATGTATATTATAACTTTGAAACTCCGAAAATATAAAATTGAACATTGTTTTTAAAAAAACTAGATCGCCAGAGATTAAAAATCATTACATCCCAAAAGAAATATATTTTTCAAGTTTTTCAGGAATTTTTGTGTGTAACTGTTTGATCCAGGGGCGTAGACAGAAAGAATTTTCAAGAGGGATTTCTTGAAAAAATGTATCTGAATTTTTTGTTTTTATCTATAAAATATCATAAGTTCTAAGAACACCACGATTCCTAGAAGGATTTTTAATTAATTATATTCACAACAATTTTTTTCTACAAGCTAAAATTTTTTAAAAATAAAATATTTTTCATAGAAATTTATATCAGAAAATCCTCCAAATTGTATAAATAATAAGAAAATATGAAAAATACTACAAGTATGGAAAAAATACAAAATCAGTTTCCAATCATACTTAGTACGTTTATCAAAAATGTTCGATCCTGGACTACAAAATTTATCTACCTTTGAAACTTCGAAATTCGTGAAATTGACAAATTTTATTACCGAAACCAGATCGTCAAAGAATCAAAATTATTGAATCCCAAAAGAAATATATTTTTAAGCGTTTCATGAATTTTTGAAATTTCTGTATTCTATATTAGTTACCTATACAATTTTGTACGATTTTCCGTTATTTTTATAGATTTATGTATTTTTATGATTCACTCTACCGATTTTCAGAATTCGATGCGAAGTTATTGAAATTCACGATTTTGAGTATCTAGTATTTTTATCAATTTCTTATTTCAATAGATGTATCGTATTTACAAAGATGAGTGGAAAAATCAAATCTACGTAGATTTTGAAAATCTTATAAAATTTTTAATTTCCACTTTATTTACGTTCCAAACTTTGTGTCATTTAATTTTCATTCATGCTCGTCTCTTATTCATTCAAATTTTTTGCATTAATTATGAATTCCAAAACTTTCCTATGTTTAAAATGACGATAAAAAAATTTATTTTCTCAGAAATGTGATTTAATTACTCTCAAACAGTTTAATACTTTTATTTTACACAAATTTAACGACAGGAAGAATATTTTATACCAAAACTTACTTTGCCGTTATATCGTTTATTTTTCCTTGCACCAAAGTCAAATTCTGGTCGATTTGCGTTTTATTCGTCTCGTACACTTTGGGAAGCGTGAAAAGTGCGACTACACCTGCAAGAAAAGAATTATTTCTTTTCAAACAATGCCATTAAATTTTTACAAAACATTAAAAAATTATAACGACTTTTCTCCTCATATCCTTATCTTAAATTTTTTAAGTAACTAGAATTTCAAGTCTCAAAAATTACTTAACGAAAAATTATATAGAATTTATCTTTTATAGAATGACTACAAAAGCTTCTTAATTTTTTTTTCTAATACGTAATTTAAAGATTTTTTAAACATTTTATCGCAATATTTGTGAAATTCAATAAGAAAAAAGCCTCTTTTCAATATTTAATACAAAACTCTGATTTCAACAATAAAAAAATTATTCTGCAAGAATTTACCAAAAATCGTATAATGAAAGAAGAGATTAAAGTCGTTTAAATAGAAATGTCGTTTTATTTTATATTATAATTTTATAATATACATTTAATTTTAAAAAAACGTTAATATTTAATTCAGAAATTAAAATGTCTAAGGTGGCGATTTTTATTGTAAATACGAAAATAAAAGTCAAGAAAACGTCATTTTGCGAATGTGAATATATCGAAATTTCTGTTATGAAGTTTTCTTTAGCTTGGGGAGGAAAATATCAACATTACTTTACATAAATTCTTGAAGTTACATGACAAAAACGAGAATTTTGTTTGATTTGCATTTCAAAATTTTCAACCATATATTTCGAACGATTCTCACAATGTTTCTCCTTTACAAAAAATAATTTACATCGTCAATAAAACTTGAGCAAAAATATTAGTAATTCAGTTTTTTTTAAATTATTTATTCATTTTTTTATTTATAATTGATTTTTAGTTAATTAAAACAAACATACCGATTATTCCAAAATCGTAAAAAACGAAATATTCTTTTCAAACAAAAAATGTGCCCTTAAAAAGCAAAACACAAATATTTCAAATTTGTTTTAAATTATCCATATTTTTTTTAAATGTCTTACTAAACAATTATATAATGTATTTTTAAAAAAACTCTTTTCATTTGCAAAGCGCATATGTTTTTTCATGAAACATGTTATAATTATAAGGTTTTCGTCTTTACCAATGATGATAAGAGTCATTCCATTGAACCAGGCACCGAGATAAGTCAGACACCATAGCAGAGCTCCAAATTTGATCGAGTCGACAATGTCTTCGACGAGGAAAAGTCTGCGCAACTCACGAACGCCCGCGTTCACGTTTGCAACGGCAATATCAGCCATCTCGTGCACTTTCTCCGCAGGCAAGGTGAGGTCCAGCTCGAGAATGTCCCTGAAAATTATCAAAAAATTGAAAACTTCATAAAATAATACTTTTCAGGAATTAAAAAAACAAAACAAAATTATGCCCAATATTTAAAATAATTTTTGAAGCTTCGATGTATACGATTTTATAAAATGTATAACCTTGACACTCGAAATATAATTAAGAAAACAATTTTTTCTTACCCCTGCGAAAAATAAATAACGAAAAGTACAGTTTTTATGATGTTTTCGACATAGTAGTTTTTATACTTTACGTAATTTATATAGTTTTGAAGAGTTTTCTTTGTTTGGGTGAAAAAAAGTGTTATTTTACTTTTTAACTTGAAATATATAAGAATTTAAACTATAAAAAAAATACGAAAACTTCTATAAATAATTGAAATAAGAAAGAATAGAAAGAATATAAATAATAACTTCTCTAAATAGTATATATAAAAAAAAAAAAAAATACGAAAACTATAAAAAAAACGAAAACGAAAATCATAGTTTTTTTTTCAGTGAACATAGTTCTTGTAGTTTTTTCATGATATATTTTTGAAAATTTAATAATTTTTAGAGTTTTTGTAGTTTTTCGAACTTTTCCATAGTTTACATGACTCGAATGAAGAAAAAACCAATTTTTGAAAAGAAGAAAAGGTTTTCGTTTTTTTTAAGCAGTTTATTTCGTTATTATACGAAGAATCTTGTACTGCAATCGAAAATTTTAATGAAAAATTCGAAACCTTAACACTCGAAATATTATAATAAAATTTAGTTTTACTGAATTCAAGAATCCTAAAAAATTCAAAATGACATTTTTTTTTTAGGAATAGTTTTTATATTTTTATAAAGGCACTATATGAAATTTCACGTATAGTTTCTAAGAGCTTCTGCTATTTCCGTGTAGTTTTCTATATTTTTCTATTTTACCTAAAGCTTTTGAATTCCTCCACATAAAAATTTGGTAAGGGGAAACTTTTCCCAATAAAATTTTCCCAATGGACACTTCTCCCAAAAATCCTGTTCCCAATGAGAAGAGTTTCCCAAAATACTTTTTTCCCAAAGTACTTTATTAAGTACGATAATAATAATAGATTTATTTTATTATTATTATTATTATTATTATTATTATTATTATTATTATTATTATTCTTAATTATATTATTGTTATTATTGTTGTTATCATTATTATTGTACATTGATATTATCTTGATTTTTTTCAAACGCAAATTGATTTAAAACAAATTAATGACAATTTTATTTTGAAAATAAAATTCATTTATTACTATTTATTCCATTGAAAAAATGTAGAAAACCATTTATTTTACGAAACAACACTTTGGAAAGAACTAAAATAAAAATCAAATCAATATTATTCTACAAAGAAATATCCACTTTCTCAAAAAATCCTGTTCTCAATGAGAAGTGTTTCCCTAAGTCTTTTTTTCCCAAAGTACTTTAGTAAGTACTATAATGATAATATATTTATTGTAGAACTATTATTATTACAACCATTCATTATATAATTGTTATGAAAATAATAATAATAATTTAAATTATGATCATCATCATCGATATAATTATTGTTGTTGTTGTTGTTGTTGTTGTTGTTGTTGTTGTTGTTGTTGTTGTTGTTGTTGTTGTTGTTGTTGTTCTTATTATTATTATTATTATTATTATTATTATTATTATTATTATTATTATTATTATTATTATTATTATTATTATTATTATTATTATTATTATTATTACATTTATTCCAGTGAAAAAATGTAGAAAACCATTTCTTCTACAAAACAACATCTTCAAAAGGACTAAAATGAAAATCGAATCCATAATAATTCCACAAAGAAATATCCCAAAGAAATGTATTTTGTGGAAAAATATACTTTGGAACAAATATACTTTGGGAAAATACTTCTTTGGAGTTGGCATTTTTTGGAAAAATTGTCTTTGGGAAAAATGTACTACAATCAAAAATTTATTGTATCATAATATAAATTTACGTGTAAAATACGTAAAATAGATTTTGTATACTCGAAATGAATATTTTTGCTAAAACTTTTGTTTAAATTTTCAGAAAATTAAAAAACCTTAAGGTTCATATGTATGAATAACTAGAAAATATGTTTGTCAATAAAAGAAAACTACAAAAACTAGATAGTTAAGTTTTTTTCGCAATGTATATTATTTAAAATACTTCATCAAGCTCCAAATATTGAGAATCTCATTTCGCAATTAGACTTTGAACTGAAAAACCTAAAATTCAAAGGTTCAAACCATAAGACATACAGATTTCACATTTATTAATAAGAAAAATAGAATTCTTGACAATTTATTCTAATTCTTCTCAAAAAAAACTAAAGTTTTCACAGAACTTTAGGAAAAGTAATCACAAATCATTGCATATATTTAATAATCATACTAATAAGTAATTGATTCTCCAAGATTCCAACATTTTTATTAAAAATCCCGTCAATTCCAGAACTCGATCGCTGGGATATGACAAGTATTTCACCCGAATAAAAAAACGTAAAAGAGTGAATGAAAAATCACTCTGATCCATATAAAAATGTGAGGGATAATAAAAATCGCGAGCTCACTTGAAGGGGTGCCCATCCGAAGTCTTCTGAATAGCCTGAAGGACGGTTTTGTAGATCCGGAAGGCTAAGGTGCCGATGAGTCCGAGGAGCGACGTGTACGCAAGCACGCTGATCAGGCTAAAGTAGGCCAACGACAAAAGCACACCGAGGATCGCACCAAAAACGATCCCTGACTTTTTGGGGTCGCGCCAGTAGATTAGAGCAGCCACTGAAATAGAGAAAAATTATCATTCCGATGCAATTCAAATCGACAGTGCGCACAAATTTGTCTAGGTCAGGATAAACTTTACCCAAAAATATTACTTCCCAAAAACATTTTTTCTTCCCATTGTTTTTTTTCCCAAAAGGTTATCTCAAAAGATTTTTTCCCAAAAAATTCAGTCCCAATTTTTTTTCTTCCTAATGTTTTTTTCCCAAAAGGTTGTCTTAAAAGATTTTTTTCCCTACAAATTCAGTCCCAATTTTTTTCCCCCCAAAATTTTTAACGATTTCTAAGAATGTGAAACAATTATCATACGCTATATTGTGGACGGAAAAAATGATTTTGAAAAGAAAATAAAAAGATACTACAAATTTGACGAGTCGTATATAATACTTTATATATTTATAAAATACAATTATAATACTTATAAAATACTTTATTTCAGGATAAAAAAATATTGGAGGAAAAATTTTTGGGAAAAGTGTCTCCCACCTTTGTCTTACAAGGAACTTAACTTAATACCAACTATTTATGCAAATAATTTTGAATGCGTATATTATCCATTCATTCATTCATCATTATTTTTTTGAAGTGATCTTTTTTTGCTGTCATAAAGAAAATAGTTGATATATTATAGTAGTATTTTTAAAGCTCGTAAAAAAAATCGTAAAAATCATTCTTACACATGAAAAAGTAAAAAAAAATTGGTGTCCTTTCGAGAATAAATTTTATAACAAATAATAGTATCATAATAATAATAACGAATAATTAATAAAAATAGAAAAAAGTAGCACAACTATAGCTTACTATAGTTAATAATAATTATATATGAAGTTTTAGTCCCATGCATTGTTGTTAAATAAATAAAAAAAGTTCGAGACTCAAATTCAAAAAGCAAAGTATTAAAAATAATTGAACAGTCGAAACACTTTGATATAATATCAAACATGAAGAAAAAATATCTTATATTGAAAAATGCAGATTTTTAAATTTTTTAAACTTGTTAAACTAAAAAGTTAACAATTTGAATATGAAATTATAATAGTAAGAATACTCAAACTCAACGATAATATACAATAAATCATAAGATCATAAATGATTACTTTAGTAAATTTTATAATACATAATCGTAAAAATCAATTAATTAACTAAAAAAGTTCGAAACTATGCATTCAAACAGCAAAATTTTAGAAAATTATGAAATAGTTGAAATATGTAAATATTTATTTTAACATAAAGAGAAAATATTTTCTAATAAAAAATATGGATACTGAAACTTTTCAAACAAGCCATTGACAATTTGAAATTTTTAAATTTTCAAAAATAAAGTAGTTGTCTGAAATTTCGAATGTATTCGTTATTATGAATCATTTTTCCTTATCTAGGATATTGAGTGAAAAAATTTGATCAGTAATTGTAAAATTGATTTGACTCATAAATCAGCTTTACACTGAAAAATAAGCTAATAAATCAGAACTAAATTTTTAGGCAGTTTTACTCACAGACTTTTTATTTAAAATATTGAATAAATCTTTAATTATATTTGCTAACAAATAATAGTCAATCTTAAATGAAAATTATAATATTCATCTTTTATATATATATTAATGAAAAAAGTTGATCAGTAATTGTAAAATTGATTGGACTCATAAATCAGATTTAAACTAAAAAATAAGCTAATAAATCAGAACTATATTTTTAATTAATTTTGAATTTACAGACTTTTTATGTAAAATATTAAATAAATCTTTAGTTATGTTTGCTAATTAATAATAGTAAATTATAAATGAAAATTATAATATTCATCTTTTATATATATATGAATGAAAAAAGTTGATCAGTAATTCTAAAATTGATTGGACTCATAAATCAGATTTGCACTGAAAAATAAGCTAATAAATCAGAACTATATTTTTATTGAATTTTAAATTTACATATTTTCTATGTAAAATATTAAATATATCTTTAGTTATATTTACTGATAAATAATAGTCAATCATACACGAAAATTATATCAGTATTTTATAACTACAGACATTCTTTTCTCTCTATAAAAAAATTACAGTACCTCATTAATAACTATAGATTTAAATTATCTTAACTAAAGTATTCATCAAATCCATAAATTTAAATAATTAACACGTGCAAAAAAATTATACATACAACACATTTCTCGAATTATATGTTCTAAAAAAAAGCGCGAATGGCTAACAAATATTTTTATCTTTTCATGACTTGAAAGGAAATCGTGTGGAAATAATAATCTCCAGACAAAAAATTGAAATCACTGTATATTAACATTGGGATTTTCCGCGGGATTTCTACATTGGGATTCCCAAATCACCGGAATACTCAGTATCACATGTTTCGAATATATTTCAAAGAATAAAAAAAATTATAAATCTCCAATGACTCATTCATAATCAACACACCATATAATAAAGTAATTGTTCAATCATTAAAAAGGAAAAAAACCCTGCTTAGTGAATGATCCGACAAAAAATTTATAAATTAAGAATCGATTGTCATTCAGGAGAACAAAGAATATTCGAACAACAATTACTGATGATAAAATTCCTCGCTACGTATCTAAACTTATGAAATTTGAAATTTCGAAACAGAACCAAAAATTGACTTCACGTAAAATAAAAGAAAAAAAAAATACATCTGTTCAATAAATTTTTTAATTCATCCAAATCTTTTTCAAATACGATTCAATTTGAATAAGTTCCCAATCGAATGCAAACACGAAAAAATGTGTTCAATCAAGGGTTATCGCGTCCGACTGACTCATCCATTGAGCTCCGATACCAAAAACGAAAGGCGTAATCGTGACATAACTGTAAGAGCGGAATCAGCCGCGAATTCCCAATGTCCCCACTCATTCGCGTTTCCATACGCGACAGTTATCAACTTTCTATCGTCTTCAAACGGAACCAACGAGACCGAGACATTGAAAGTCTCCGTTTTTTTCTCACGCCTGATTGCCTTGATTACAGACAAAAAAAAACTTTTCCCTCAATCATTTGCACTTCATAATATAATCAATTAAACTTCCTACAACTGATTTGTCCATTCTACAAAAACCAAGTACGAAATAACTAATAACAAAAATAAACTTCAGAAATTTCCCATATTTTCCTAATTTTGGAAGAAAACGTTATTTTTTCTTCTTTATTTTAAAAACTCTCAGCAATTAAGTATTTTCAAGGAAAATCGTAGGGGATTTTGACAACGTGTTCAAATGGTCCATATGTTCCAATCGCCGAAAGTGAATTGGGAAAAGTGGCAAAATAAAGAAAAATGTGTAGCTTTTTTTACCGGGGCCGAGTTCTGGAAGTTCCTCCACGGATTGTCTGGTATTAATTCGGCGCACCATACTTTTTAGTTGGAGTATTCGGGTAAATAAACAAAAAAACCGGCACAACGTGCACGCGTCAAACGTACGAACTGCGATCGAGATCGAGGCCCGACTAACCTGGCGATCGGAGCGGCCTTCGCGTGTAAACTCCGAAACTCCGCCGGATGGAAAGTGCTCTCCTCTGCGAGTTGGTGCCCCGTAACACATTATATTTGCGTGCGTGGGACTCGCAAAAAGAACAAGCGAAACGAAGTGGAAAGAAAGCGAGACTCAAAATAAAATGAAGAAGAAAAAGAAAATGTTTACTTCGAGAATCGTTCGTCTTCGCTTTTGTTGTCGAGCAGGAGACAAATTTCAAGAAATTGTAGCATGAAAAAAATGAAACTTATATTTTTTTGGAATTTTGTATAACATTTTCAAAATATTGCAGTTTTTTTAGTTTTTTGCGCGAACTGACAAGAAGAAGTTTATTATTTATTGATAAGAAAATATTTAGTTGAAGTAAATTTCAACATCGAAACAAATATTGGGGTCTTTTATTTCGAGGTTTACGGGGTGGACAGAAAACGATTTAAAATTTCAAAACTTTAAAAGCAAATGTTTTATTTAATTAAACAGTAATTATTTTACATAATATTTTCGATTTTTTCAATGTTAAATTTTCAAAACTTTTTCACTTTTTTATTATATATATTTTTGGTTACAGCAACCATTGATTTAGTAAAATATGAGCCCACAAAAGTTTTGGGTAGTATAACCAAAACCTTAGGCATTATAACCAAATTATTAGTTTTTGCAACTTAATGATCAGTAATAAAAATTGAGCATTAGGTACTATAACAGAAGCTTTGGTTATCATAACCAAAATTTTGGTTGTAGTACTCAAAACTTTAGTGGATATAAAAAGCGTAGCAAAATCCCCGTACAAAAAAGAAATCCAACATTCCTTTTTGAACTTCAAGTCATAAGTCCTTTGCCACTTTTTACAAAACTCAAAATCAAAAAAGTTATTCAAGTTTGAAATTCAAACAATAAACGCGCTCTTACGAGGAGTGGGTATAAAAAAAAGTACCAAAATTTACTCAAATTTTTTCCATATTTTTCTGAATCGAAAGGTCCTTTGCCACTTTTTGCAAAACTCAAAATCAAAAAAGATAGATATTCGAGTTAGAAGTTTCAACCAATCAGATTTCTCAAATTTCAAACTTGAATATCTTTTTTCGTTTTGAGTTATGTGAAAAATTGCAAAGAACTTTTCGACTTGAAATTCAAAAAGGAATATAGGATTTCATTTTGGTACACCCTGTATATTTTACTAAATTAATGGTTGCTGTAACCAAACCTTTTTTCTCCGTGTACTATACTTATTTTTATTATTATTTACATTATCATCATCGATTTCAACGTTATTTCGAATTTATAGAATAAAGACAAAAACGTTTATTTCGAGAGTCGTTCGTCTTCGCGGTCTTCGCTTTTGTTGTCAAGCAGAAGATAAATTTCAAGAAATTGTATACCACTAAAAAAAAAAGAAACTCATAATTTTTTTGAAATTTGTACATCATTTTCAAAAAATTTCAGTTTTTTGGAAGAATGACTGACTAGGAGAAGTATATTGTTTATTGATAAGAAAATATTTTGTTGAAGTACATCGCAACCTCAAAACAAATATTAGGGTATAGTAATTAATTACGGGTTAGACAGAAAACGATTCAAAATTTCAAAACTTCAAAAGCAAACGCCTCATTTCATTGAAAAATTATTATTACATATCATATTTTCGATTTTGCTAATGTTAAATTTTTAAAACTTTTTCACTTTTTTATTTCATATATTGTAGCACCATCACTCCTATGATTATGATAATTCTTATTTTTATTAAAATTATTATGATGTTCACTATAAGTATAATCTCTAATTAATGATAATATTATTTTCATCATTATTATAGTTTTTGTTATTATTTTCATTATCATAATCGATTTTAACGTTATTTTGAATTTATAACATAAACAAAAAATGTTGTTTCGAGAGTCGTTCGTCTTCGCTTTTGTTGTCGAGCAGGAGATAAATTTCAAGGAATCGCATCGCAAAAAACATGAAAGTTGAAAATTTTTTCAATTTCCATATCATTTACAAAAAATTGCTATTTTCTTAATTTTTGGCACGAACGACTAACTAGAAGAAAATCTTTTTTTGCTTATAAAAACATTTTTTTTGACGTACACTGCAGCCTCGAAACAAATATTAGGCCTCCTGTTTCTTGTTTCGAAGTTAACAGGCTAAACAAAAAACGATTTTAAATTTCAAAACTTCAAAAGCAAATTTCTCATTTTACTTAGCAATCACTTTAAAATCCAGTTATTTTAATTTTCTGAAAATAATTAAAATATAAATTTTGAATAAAATTCGTAAAACATGCAGTTTTTTCAATAGTTTTGCTTACATTGCTGATTCTTCTTTTTTTAGGTAAGAATTTTTAATTCGTTGGTTGAAAACAATCGGAAAAAAGTCTCTAGTTTCTAGATATTATATGGATTTGTCAACCTGACAAACTAAACAGAAAACAATTCAAATTCCAGAATTAAAAATTTTGTTGATAAGTAAAACAGGCAAACGTCTCATTTGAACATACAATAGTTTTAAAATCCACAAAATTCGAGTTCCATAAAGGAATTCAAATTTCAGACGTATAAAACCTCTCAAACACTTCGATTGGAACAAATGAATCTGACATTATCGATCCTTGCATAAATCATTCCACAATATGCTATCTACAAATGATTGAAATCTCCTTTATCTTCACGGTCAAATTCTTTGAAGAATCAAAATTTTTATGCAACATCTCTGGAAAACTTGTTTTCATTGATTATTCTTGATAAGTAGAATATTATTTATCATAAATA
Organism: Platygaster orseoliae; assembly: GCA_030522825.1. Lineage (NCBI taxonomy): Eukaryota > Metazoa > Arthropoda > Insecta > Hymenoptera > Platygastridae > Platygaster > Platygaster orseoliae. The sequence continues at coordinate 22,928 of JAPYZL010014770.1, forward strand.
AAAAGTTTTTAATGTATATCTTAAAATTCATGGTATAATTGATATATTCAAAAAATACTAGACATTTTTGAAAAATTCAATAATTTTTATAAAAATTTTGTGACAAAGAAATTATCCCGAAAAATAGAATTACACCTTTTTTAACACTTGAATTATAAATCTTTTCACAATTTTTTGGTTGATTCGCAAGATATTTCTGAAAATATTCCTAAATTCTGTTATTTTTTAAATAGGCAATTATTATTTTATGGCTTGAAACAAAAATAAAACTGTATCTTCCGAAACTGAGTAATCGATTCAAACAATTATTATAAAAAAAAATTATTTACTATAGCAAAAAGACCTGAACATTTTACAGCTGGCATATTCAGCAAGACTTTTTACTCTGTAAAAAAAATTATTTGAACATAAAAAATTATCAACAACTCACTAAAAAATCTGCCTATCCCTATAAATATCAGTTTACGATAGTAAATAATCATTTTTTAACTATGTTTCAAAAAATACAATTTGACATTTTGTTTTCAGAAAAATGGTGAAATGTTTTTTGAAAAATATTACTCATATTTTGAAAATGATCCGAAAGATGGCAAAAATATTTCACAAGTATGTTCAGGGCTTATATTTCTATCCAATAATGGCGGAAATGTATATCTGTTTCAAAAAAAATTGTTGTACAGTGATTCCAACAGAAATCCACAACCAGTGCATCGATAAATAACAGTCTCGTTTCAACATGTGCCAACACGACGTCACGTAGCTTCTCGTCTGCCGTTACTCCAACTCGAAAAAGACCTTCTAATTGAATCATTAACAGTGCAATGAGACTTCCACAGACCTTATCGCTCCCCAAAACATGACCACACCAATAAACCTTTCCCATGAAATTATGTTACTAAAGTTTAAAAATTGATATCAACAACAAAAATCGTTCTCATGGTCTCCCATAGTAATATAACCAGTGTTACCAGATGTACTAATTTTATCAGTACATACACTGACTTTTTGATCCCCGTACTGATCTACTGATTTTTCAACGAAGTGTACTGATTTTTAGCGAAAACGACGATTTTTCGAATTTCCATTTTTTTTTTTTTTTTTTTTAATATTTTTTTTTATCTTTTATTTTTATTTTTCTCTTTTGCTAAATTTCAACTCATCGTTTTAGTTTTTACTATAATTCACATAACATTACATTGAGTCTGATGGGTAAAAGCAGTTTTTTTAAGTTTTTAAGAAAACCATGTGCAAGATTTGTCTGAAAATTTGCGTGTTATTGCTGAAACAGTTATCCTGATAAGCATACCAAAGATTATGAAGTTTTACAGTCCCTTTTTGGCAAAAAATAAAAGAAAAAATCATTTTTTATAAATACATATTAATAAATATGTTCAAAAATATTAATATTACAAATATCAATAAATGAATAATAAATAATATTGTTTATATTATAAAAATTACAAATATACATTTACAAATATTTAAAAATAATACCCTGAAATTGGCTCAAACAATATTTTCTTGGGCCTAATTTCACTAATCGAGGTAATATCTTAAGCTTAGATCAGAACTGTTTTACCTTTCAATTAATTTCATACAATTCGTCAAATTATTTAAATAATCAATTTTTCTTTAAGGCTGTTTGGTTATGCCAGGTTTAGTATGATCATGAAGGGGGGAGGGGGATGCAAATTGATGTGAACTGATTTTTCGCTGGACCAATCTGGTAACTTTAAATATAACTAATTTTAATTTTAAAAATCACGATATGCTGAAGCTAAAAATCTATTTCAAGAAATATAAAATAAAGAGTACTTTATTTTATCACCTTCAGGAACTACAATATTCTCGATTAAACTTTATTTGACTTTAATTTTTATTATTATTTAATTATTATACTTTATTTATCCACCTTCAAGAAGTACAATATTCACGATTGAACTTGTATTAGACTTTTACAATGTTCTTCATATTTTTTTACTTACATTAAATTTGATTTTTTTCAATTTGAATAACTATTTATTTAATTCATTTTCAATAATTTAATAGTGGATATTTGTTTATTTCATTAATTCGTATATATATAAATAAACATGAGATAATATCAATATGAATATAAATTTTATATAATAAAAAAAATAATTATTTGAATTTTATTTATTAATTCATTCGATTTATCGATTTTATTCATTATTTATTATTTGTTTGAATTAATAATTTAAATTGGTCAATTCAATTTGATTAATTTTATTTTGAGTTTACATTTTACTTACTGACAATATATTATTGAATATACTCGTAAAATTAACTTTCCACCAATTTTTCAAATAACTCTAATACTAGCAACGTTTCGACTCAATAATTTCAGTCTTAATCAGGCAATCAATATTTACAAAAAATATCGTTGCTTTCATTTTATAAGCAAAATTTCACAGTGAACTCTTTTTATTTTTTCTTAAACACAATTAGAAAATTTGTAAAATATTATATATACAACTTAATATAAAAATAATAAGTGAATTTACAATATTTTTATTCATTCCACTACTCTTTTAGAAATCCAATCTCTTCACAGAATTTTTCAAAATTTCCTTGTCAAATAAATATAAAACAATAATACACTTCTTCTAGTCACGTTATTTAGAAATCTCTTTTATGAGCGTAATAAATAATAATAAAAAAATTAAGTCTCTTTATAATAATTTACAAACATTATCCAATATTACCAACTATTTTTCACTCAATCTTGAATGGTAACAGAAAACTACTTTTTTCCATTCTTTTATTTCCTGAATTTTCGGAACTTCAAACCCATACAGAATTCCATTCAATCACTCAATCGAAATTTCGCGGTCAACGTGACGTAACGCAAAATCCGCGGGGTAAAATAATAGCAGTAGAAAATTCTCCGCGATGTTGGGATCGACTTTCCTTTATCAGATATCAATCCATAAATCTTACAAAGTATAACGTTTCACAGGATGCTGTTTTTTGATGCAACAACATTAACCTTCTTTTTTTTTCATTCAAGCACACTAACAAACACCGCATCATCACAACAATTTTTATCCAGATAAAACCGCTCGGAAAATTGAATAATTTACACAACCACACCGCAAAATTACATAACCGCACGTGCATCCAACATGGTGCATTCGAGTAATAAAATAAATCCGCGGAAATGCAGATATTTGGTGCAGCCAATTTCAAACGTTCAGAACTAGAACGCCTATTTATACCATCATTAAATGTATGGAAAATAACCAAAGAATCTTCGAAACAAATATGTAATACCAATCGCGCATGATATAAAAATACCCAAGAATGCGGGATACATAATTTTTCTTCAAGTCGGAAGAAAAAAAAAAGTTTCCCACTGGAGAAAACCAACTCACGTTCTTTCTTGGACACCGACATCTCGCAATTGATCAAAGTGGAAGTTCAATCGGAAAAAGGCGTCATCGGAAAATCCGGAAAATCCTGGCACTCGCGGAAAACTCGCGGCTTTAAGCCCGGTCAAAGACCTGGACTCGTGAAAAGACAGACTACGCAAAGGGTTTTCTCTGGGAGAAAGGGAGTGATGAATTTTTTAGTAAGGAACGGGACGAGAAAGAAAAAGCGGAAAATGGAAAGACGCGTTTTTGGGGTGTCTGTGGCTTTCGAGAGCAAAAGGGAACTGTCCACTGGCACCGGACCAAGGGACCTGGCTGGACGTTATATTTAGTGGTCCGAGCGGTTTCGACGGACGTTACTCTTTCGCTTTCGCGCATCACTCGCGCGCGAAACGCATGCGCCAACATCGCGGGAACAGGTGACGGTTTTTTCTTTTTTTTTTTTCATTTTGCGAAACACGCTGTACTTATTTCTTTCTCCGGGCCATTGTGCGAGTGCGCGTAATTTTAGCAACGAAAATCACGTGGAAAATCCTAGGCTAGTGGCCATCAGAACGGCGTTGAATCAATGCAAGAAGAGTCTATGAATAAGTAATTGAGAAAATTGAGGCTCGCTCTATTTCGGAGCGGGATAAACCACGGAGGAATATTGCTTTCTGTTTTGCATGAGTGACTTGTTTTTTATTGTATTGTTTGAATTTTTTTGGTTATAGTTGAATTTCAATGTGATCTCCCATAATTACGGCTATATATATATATATAATTAATCATATGCAACAAATATTATCCAATATCAAAAACACATTTTTTTTTCGTTTTCGTTTATTTCTCAAACGTTTGATACTTAAGACAAATCTTTCAGTTTCAATATTTCTGGAAATTCGCTAGATCAAGCCTGCAGACAATTATCGGTAAACTTTTTTTTCCTAGTGAATTTTTTTGTGTTTTCAATGCCATGTTCTACTAATATTGTCTTTTGTTTTGCATGAGAAGTGCCATTTTTATATTGTATTTTTGCGTTTTTTTGTGCATAGTTTTCTTTGCAGAAATTCTAAAAAGATATTCCGAAACGTTTTTTCAATCAAATATTTTTGGAAATTTTCCAGACAACTCTGCGAACAATCATTCAAAGTAACAATTTTTTTTTTTTAATTAAGGGGGTCCTCTACTCTCGAGACATGAAATTGAGCGGTTATTTTGGCAATCAATTACGAAAGATCTACTGCATGCACTTGAACGTTTTTTATTTGTTTTAAGAAATACATGTTTTGACTTTAAAATTTTATCATTGAAGACGAGAAAAAAAATGCCGCGACCTTGAAACTTCATTGATAACATACGAGGTTTGTTCAAAAAGTATCGCGAATTTCATGTTTTTTCAAGAATTATTTATTTATTCATGAATATCTATTTTGTCCCCTTCAAAGTAA
>JAPYZL010014773.1:0-10646 GCA_030522825.1 Platygaster orseoliae
AAAGTGGCCACTTGATTTTCATGGAACGCAGGAACGAAATCCTCTTTTTGGGGTACTCGGAAATCAGCGGGAGTTATCAATAAAACCCTAGGGAAATATCCATAAATCCCGGATCACAGGGAATCAAGTTGCCTGATCCGTGATTAACGAGTTTTTCCTAGGGTTTTTGTTGATATTTCCCGCTGATTTCCGAGTACCCCAAAAAGAGGCTTTTGTTCCCGCATTCCATAGGAATAAAGTGGCCTTTTTTACGGATGCATGGGGAAAATAAATATTAGTTTCTTTTTTATACAGTCGAGTTTTTTCGCAGTCGAAAGAGAAAAACTCATTACGCTACAAAGTAGAATTTTTCAATTACATCTCGTTTCTCGAGAATTTTTCTTCGCGTGAACAACGATGTCGCAATTTTGCTATTTGTCAAAACTTTCGTTGCTCTTCGGAACTTGAGAACGACAGAGCTCTTGAGAAAAGAAATGCGTCATTTAAACAAAGCGAAATTGGCGTAAAAGTCATAAAAACAGCAGCGCGGAAAGGTGAAATCAAAGCGTGAATAAAAATCTTGTCTTGCGTAAAAAAGAATGAGCTAATTTTATACATCTTGGTGCACAATCCAATCACAAAGTTTCAACAAGTTTGAGAAATTTGACAAATTTCGGTGGTAATTCTCATATTGAAATTATTTCATGTATTACTATGACTTAATATTTTGGGTCATATTTCTTTGTAGTTTTGCAATTTAAGTGATTCAATGCCAAAATAAAAAAAAAAACAAACAAACAAACAAGAGGAGTTATTTCTTCGTTCGTTTTCCATTGAAATTCAAAACTTTTTTTACATTGACAATTTATGTAACTTTCAGTGAAAATTACCATAATTAAAAAATAATACGGACCATTACATTATATGGAAAAATATAAGCTGAATTATGAAAATTTATAAATTTCCTTTCTTATATAATGGAACTGATGCAAAGAAAAGCATCAAATAATAAGTAAATATTCATTAAATATTATTATTATTAAAACAGCCAATAACTGGATTTTCCCTTTTCCTCGAGTAATGGGAAAACGCGAAATTGAATTATGGCAAAAATGGACTTGTAATACATGATAAAGTATCGATAAAAAGAAATTAAATCTCGGGAGCTTTTTTCAATCTCGGATACTCGAGGCAATATTCCCAACAGACCATGTTGCGAGATAATTATAGTTGATGTACTTGTTAGTTCAAGTACATAAGGCATTGTTGTCTTAGTGCATTCCGGACTAAAGAGGAAGCTAATTAAACTATTCGGTCGAATCGATTCGTACAAAAGATGCGTTTCATTACTGCTTGTCGAAGAAAATGAAGCGAGTCGTGATTTAGTTTCAAGGCCTTGGGGTTTCTTTTTTCTCTTTAAAACTAAAAAACTTGAAAGGAAACGAAACAAAGAGAGTAAATAACCATCATTGACAATATTGCAGAAATGCGATTAAAAAAAAAAAGGAAAAAAAATAGTCAAAGTAATGTTGAAAATAAAAACGTCAATTGTATTTTGTATTAAAAATTGGTAATAATTAACAGTAATTTTATTTCAGTTTTGTGAACTGATTTCAATTAATACATATTTTCATACAAATTAGAAGAAAATTAAATAAAATTGGACATTTGAAAAATAGCTATCTGTATTTATAAAAAAATGTTGACACATATTATTTCAATACTCATAATTTTTTGAAAATAGAAACATAAACTGTTGAAAAAGGGAAAAAATCAAAAATTTTTTGTTACAAAATTTTTTCCAGGGTTATTACTATTCTTCGAGAATTAAAAATCTTTCTTTCTCGTATATAAAAAAAATAATGGTATATTTTCACAACTTTAACTGATTAAATTAAATACTTCAATGAATATTACAGAAGATTTTTTATTTCTTGAAAGAGCTGTAGAAAAATATCAAAAACCTTCAAACTAAAATAAATTTTTCAAAAAGAAATGAAAATATTTGCAATCGTTATTCATTACTTTTTTTTGAATTTGACTAATTAATTTTCATATTTTGAAGGCAAATGAATAGGGGAGACTGGGGCAAAATGCGCAGTTAATGAAATATTCAATTTGCATTACTGTAAAAACGGTAATCACTGGACACTTGAAATTTTTTCCATACATAGGTCTTGTGTCGAGTATCGAACGTCAGTAATTGCGTCTTATTTGTTTGTTCACTTTTTTGGTTATAAAATAAAGTCTAATTTAGCCAATGTGTTGTAAATTTTGTCTGAAAGGAAACTTCAACTTTTGCGTCATTTTTTTCAACAGAATTGATTGTAGGTGAGTTTTTCTAGTAATTCAGGCGTGAGTAAGACGAAAACGTAATCGGTTTGGTGAAATTTTGAGTCGTTTTCGAATCACACGTTGATAAGCCGGAAAGGTACTCATGGGGCAAAATGGCACAGTGCTTGTTTTGTATTGTTTCGCCGTGTTTGGTCATGTTCCGCTATTTCTTTCACTTTTTTGTTGTTTTCCACTTTTTTTTTGTCAAATTGTTTCTATACCCAGGGTCGTATCGAGGCCGGGGCGGTGCCCCGGGGCTCCCAAACATTTTCTTGAAAAATGTAATGAGGGTGATGAGCAAAAAAAAGGTGGTGTGTCGCTTTTGAACACACCACCTCAACACTCAACACCTTTCTTTTTGAAATCAAATTTGAAAGTTTGACGACCTATTTTTTTTTTAATTTTTGTGAAATAACGTACTTTCTTTAAATTTTTGTTTTTTTAAGCATTTTTTTCATCATGGTTCGCGTTCGTGTTCGCAAAAAAGAGCGTATTGATGGTGGAAAATTATTCCAAGCGTGCAAAGCTGTCCGCGAGAGAATGTCTGCGAGTCGCGCGTCGAAACGCTTTTCTGTTACTCGACGGGCACTCGATCGCTACTTACAAAATTTTTGTTCTTAACAAATAAAAATTTTTACAACTAAAATTTTGTTCTTTACTAAAAAATTTTTATTGAAATTGTTAACGAAATCATTTACTTTGTGTTTCCCACAATTTTCCAGCAATCAACCTTGTGAAAACCCTATTTTGCTGCAATTGTGCATTTTGCCCCAGCGTGGGGCAAAATATGCAGAAAATCGTTTTTTTTTTTTTTTAATAAATATATGAGGCATAAGGTTGAACTAGAACTAAAGTTGCCTGAGGCTAAATTGTAGCCACATATGTGTGCTACAATATTGTGCCACTTGCAGATCCTCTCAGTCCTTATGCTGCCTAAAAAATTTAATAATATCAAAAACTGCGCATTTTGCCCCAGTCTCCCCTACTTCATACATGAATTTATTGTTTATTTTTAAAATTATCATATACCTGCAATATTCAACATCTAATCTGTTTTTTAAAATAAAATGTAAATTTTGAGTGAAAACTTGAGGAACTTGATAATTTTCTAGTCTTGCTATTGAAATGTTTGTTACACATTTTTTTTCAGACTAATAACAATGCACTCGATAATTAAAAATCATTATTTCTTGTCTTGTATTTAAAAAAAATAAGCACATATTTCAACAATTTAAATTTTCAACATGGAATACTTCAATGAATATTGAAAAAATATTGAAAACTTGAAAACTATAAAATTTTTTAAAAGGAATAAGAATATTTTTTATTGTTACTCATAACTTTGTTCCGAATTCAGCATATTAATTTTTATATTTTGAAGGTAAGTAAATACTTCATACCTGGATTCATTGTTTATAATTGAAATTGTTATTTAATTGCAATATTTAACAATGAATCTGTTTTTTCTTTCAAATGTAAATTTTGAGTGAAAACTTGAGGATTATAACCATTTTCTAGACTATTTATTGAAATTTTTTTCCAGGCTAGTTTCAGAACACTCGACAATTATTAATCAATATTTATCGTAAATAAAAAATTACAATTTTCACAATTTAAACTATTCAGATTTGAATACTTCAACATTAATTTTATTAAGATTTTTTAATTCTTGAGAAAACTGAAAACATTTTTTAAAAGGGACAAAAATATTTGTTGGATTTGTAAAACAATATTTGCTGTCGTTATTCATTACTTTATTACAAATTCGAACACATTGATTTTTATATTGTGAAGGCAAGTATTTCATATCTGAATTCATTATTTATTATTATTCAATTGCAATATTTAACATTTAATCTGTTTTTTGAATAAAATATTAATTTCGAGTAAAAATGCGAGGATTTATATAATTTTCTAAATCACTCGATAATTATTAATTAATATATCTCGTATATTATAAAAAATGAATAGAATTTCTAAATTCTTAAAAAAGTTGTAAGAAAAATCGAAACCTTAATACAATTTTTTAGAATATAGACAAGTTCAAAACAATCTTCAATAACTTTTGAATACTTAAAAAAACTGTTTTTCGAACAAACTGCACATAAATTTTTCCATAATTTATTCGGTAACTTATGCCCGAAAAATCGAATAAAAATCCACCTCTGACAAAGCCAAATTTTAATTTCGACACTACTCTCAAACTCCGAAAATCGAATTTCTTTCCCGAAACTCTCTAAGACAACTTTTCATCAGAATTTCGAATAAAATCCCACTTAAAAATATTTCAAACAGTGTTTTCCTCAACAAAACGTCACTCTAAAACTCTATGACAATTAAATGACAGAAGACTCAAATTGGAAAAAGGACACGTAATTTCTACTTACCCTGAATTTTCCACTGCTTTTTGAGCATATTCAACTTGGAAAACGCGACCATCCGGCGAAAATTGCGAAGCTGATAAATCGTACTGAAAGGGAAAGAAAGTGAGGTTAGAAACTGTTGTTCACCTCAATTTCACGAAAATCCAGATTTTGACCAAAATGCACGTACACCGGTTCCTATCGAACTCATTTTCAAATTTTATAATTAATCGAAAATTCGGTTAATTGCAAATTTTTAAACAAAACGAGCATGAATATGCGAAAACTGCGATTCAAAATACAATTGTCATGGTAAACAAAAACTTGAACGACTCGGGAAAACAATCGAATTCTTTCGATATTAGCACTTGGCTTCGATTGTATCGACGGTTGAATTTGAATTCGTGTCGGTAATATAGAAACCTTGTTAGGATTCTCGTATAACGCCATAATTGAATTTTGAAAAATCGCGCAAACACGAGGAAACTTGTTAAAAATCATGAAATGATAATTTCAAATAACAAGACAGTTTTTCATCTGGAATTTATACAGAAATAAGTTGTTTATTGTATACAAAGTAATATTATTTTGACCGTAAACAACAACTTGGGAAAACAATCGAATTCCCTCTCGATATAATGTCGACGCTTGAATTTGAAATTATGTCGGTAATGCAGGTACACCTTCCTAGGATTCTCGTTTGGCGCCATATTTGAATTTTTGCACAACTTACGGAAACTCGTTAAAAATCATGGAATGATAATTTCAAATAACAAGACAGTTTTCCATCTGGAATTCATATCGAAATAAGTTGTTTATTGTATACAAAGTAATATTAAATACTTATTCCATAAACGCACGAGGACGAATAAACAAAGAGTTTTCCAAAGGATTTTGGAAAACGCGGATGGGATTTTCGCGAATCTCGGCCAAAATTGAAGAAAAACTTGATGTACGAAATGTCAAAATAACTTACTACATCTACACTTTGGAATTTCAACTTAACGTATAAGTACAAACAGCAAAAAAAAAATGCTCAATTAATTTCCAACGTATACCTTACTTAACATTTCCAAAATCCGTTAAAACGGAAACGATAAATTTTCGGAATAAACCAATGACATGGTAATTCGTAACGATCAAACGCAGTTGAGAAACACCAAGTGCTACACGATATGTCGCGTCGTTATTTTCGTCCATCCTTAACATGAAATATAAAACTTTTTCATTACTCAACTATATTATATTCGACATCTCTCTTCTCGGATATGATCAACATATAAATATAGCAATCGAGCTTAAATCTTTCTATATTTCGCACAGTATTGTACATCCGATCTTTATCAATTCCACCATTGAAGAAATGGCCCGTGTCCAAAATGCCAGCCGAACCGTTTAATAAACGCTTATCCCACAATTTCGTAACTCAAACTCGTCATTAAAATATCACTGCAAATCAGACGATCCAGAATTTCTGACTTTTGCTCGACGGACACACTCAGGAACGCTTTTTTCGAATAATCTTTAATCCTCTACAGTAAACATGTACAAACATATACACGTACGCGACGGTACGAGATTTATCGCTCGAAAATTGATGATGATGGTGATGATTCGCGAGAGGAAATTCCCATATTATCATCCCTTCAAGTCCTCCGATACTCGAATAATCCAGAAACTTGAAAGAAAGCCTGGGAAAATGTATCAACTCGTTGAAGGTGGTTTCTTCTCCATTGGTAGAGGATATGGAAAATCGAGGGACAAGTTGGAAGCTGCGATTTTGGCACTTGAGCCAAAGAACGTGGGTTCGAGCCAATGATTGGGGGATGGTCTGAGGCCCAGGGGACGCTCGCGTCGTTATTTTTCAGTCTTATCGCGTGTTGCCGGCAGCGGGGCCCGGTCACGTCATTTGGGCCGCGTTGAAGCCTCTTTTCCTGGGCCCGGAGAAATGCGGAGATTGGGTCATCTGGAACTGCTGCACGTACGCGTTGTTGTTCCTCAATACGTTATCGCCTGGGAATTTACGAACATATTTCTTATTTCTTCGCAGAAAATACATGTATTCAAGTGACACATAAGACCCAAAGACTTACCCGGAGCAGCGCCCTGGGAGAAGGGCCCGATCCCAGTCTGCTGGATGTACTGTTCCCTGAAACTGGCGTAGCCCCCCCCGTTGACGGGGCTGCCGGGGCCGTGCTGCTGCTGGGCATGATATTGGGCCTTGATGGCCCTGGGTTGCTGCTGCTGATGAAGATGATGGTGATGGGACTCGCAGTCGTCGGCGTGTTCCTGGTAATGGAGCGGGGTATTTTTCAAGCTCTGCGTGGGACTCTGGGTGATGGACTCGAGGACGTGACGCGGCATGTTACTCGGGGTCGTGGTGCAGTAGTCCTGGAGGCCGTCGACGCGATTCGCGTTCCTGGCATTGGCCACGAAGACGGGGCCGCCGACGATGCTGCGCATGCCCTCGCGGTCCTTGGTGCTCAGGCTGGGCCTCGCTGGGCTCGCGTCCCCGACCTCGGAGGGCGAGACGCCCCGGAGCTCGGATCTGCTCGACCAGGAGATGCTCGCCAACTCCCAGCTACGCACCAGGTCCGCCTCGCGCGCCGCCCGGGCCGTCGCGTCGAGTTCCTCGTCGTAGTCCGGGCCCTGCGAATACGAGTTTCAATTTATCAAAACTGCCGCCAAACTAAGACACAAACACCAAAGACTAAGCAGCTTGCAGTAAAAGGAAAACAAAAAAACAGTGACAAGTTTTATTCCACCAATCACACTTAATTAGATTCAATTTACTTGAAATCATGATTTGCATTTCATCAACTATTATTTAAAATTATACACTCGGAAGTGTTCGGGTATGTTAACATACTCGAGCATGGTGTTTTATGCTGAAAATATCTATTGATTTGTTTTTGTCGAAATTTCGACCAACTTTATTTGCTTTATGAGAATTTTTTACCGCGAAAATGCTGAAAATTCGTTATCTGCTTTGAGAGCGTTTGGCCATTTACGGAACAGATAAAACCAGATGAGGCCGACTCAAGTACGACAGGTATTTGTGCTCTGCGCGGGAAAATTAATGGTCTCGCAAGTAGCGACAAGGACGAACCAACGGAACGGAAACATTCGCGAGTTGGGCACTTGACGGTTCGTTCAATGAAAATCCAGCGCCAACGGCGACATTAGAAATTATTAATTACATTTTTATTCGAATGCGAAGCAAGAGAAAAAATGCCCTCAAAAAGCCAACAGCTTATAATGATTCCGAAATGAAAAATAATAGAAAATTTTCAAGGTTGAAATGAGATTTTTTTAAATGATGTTCAAATAATAAAACTTTTATAATAGAAAATTACTATTCAACTTATTCGTTCGGTTTATTTCTTGGCCGGTCGAAAAAAAAATTGTTAAATTGGAATTCACAGCCATTTTTTAATGAAATTCTAGTTTTTCAAAATAAAAGAATATTTTCAAGGCTTTAATGACGTTTTTTAAAATGAAATTTATATAATGGAATTTTTTTTAATGGAAAATTATTATTGAATTTATTTGTTCGATTTAATTTCTTGACAAGTTGAAAAAAAAATACGAAATTGGAATTCACGGCCATCTTTAATGAAATTGCATTTTTTCAATCAACTTTATTGAATTTTCTTGGTTTCGATCCATATACAATTATTTATTTATTGATTTCCCATCCATATACACGAAATTTCGTCACATTCAAGCAAGTTGCAAAAAACCAAGCAAATAAAATAATATACTCACATTTTCTATTTTCTCGTCAAGCATTCGGAAAAAGTCCATTTGACTCGTCGAAACTTCACTGAAAGAAAAAAAAAACGATATCCATTAACTTTAAATTCTTATCGTTTCGATTGCGAAAACTGCATTTATGCTACAAATATGTTCTACTCTGAACGTTACAAAAATCAATTTCTTTCTTGAAAAATTTTTTTTCAATGTTTTCATTCCCGAAATCGTAGATGAAACCACAATAGGCAATTTTCACTCAATTTTCAACTCAACCAAAATCAAAATTAATAAATTTCAATTCAAAAAAGGATTTTGTCCAGAGTTTCTATTTCCAAAATCGTAGACATTTCTAATAAATTGTCAGAAAAAAAAATGTCGAAAAAACAGATAAAATTCGCCTACTATTTTGTTCACCCTTTGACTCTCGAGTCACGATACAAACATGTGCGATCCTCGTAAAAATGGCGAAAAGCAAAAGAAATGATTCGAGAATGACTTATCTACTTTATTGCTTACTTACGAAAAGAAAGGAAAAAGAAGAAGAAATGAAATGTTGGGAGGAGGAACGCGCGAGTGTGAATCACCGAATCTCTTTTTAGACGAATAAATCGTGGCTGGAGGATGAGGGGTGTGAATTTATACGAAGGTTGCATTTAAATATATCTTGTGTTTCGCAGATAAAACTCGGGCGATAAAGCGCAAAAATTTTTTACGCGGCAGGAAACGCACAACAAATGCTCTTGAAATACATAATAATGTATGGACAAAATTTATAAATTTTCTTTCGTCTTAGGAAGTTCAAATTTGAAAAAATTCAATCAAACTGGGAATTCATAGTTTTGCAATTTAAGTGATTCAATGCAAAAATTGACAAAAAAATAAAAAAAATGATGAATCATTTCTTCGTTTGTTTTCTAATCAAATCAAAATTTTATATTACGTGAATAATCTACACAAATTTTCAATGAAAATCAAGCCAAAATGAATTTTGAAAATTTAGTTTATGAATTGTTTCTTAATTTTCTTCTCTCAATGGAAGTTGTTCTATTAACGGAAAAAATTGATTATTCCTTTATTAGTTTGTCCTAAAATTATGGCTCTACTCGGCATAAAGTTTTGCTAACTTGGGTTGATTGTAGCTGACTTTAATTTGTTTATAATAGTGCAAAATTACGTTTGCTGAAGAAGAGGGCCGTTGCCGGGAGCAGACGGCTTTTTTTTCGCCTGTGACTTGTTGTCAGCAACGCTATTCTGATCCTCGTTTCTGTTAGCCTCGGTCCCATTGTTGTTCGTCTTGTTACCCTTGACACTGCCGTTACCGTTTTTATGTTCCATCGACGCGGTTCCTGAAACATTCCAACCCAATCATGTACTACTATAAGTACACCCTCAATGCACCATAGAACAAACGAAATTATTGTCCAAATTACTCAAGAGCAGTTGGGAAAAAAAGAATAAAAAAATATTGTTAAGTCTCTCATCTGCGTAGTTGAGTAAATTTTCCGATATAACTATTATACTGTTATTCTTATAATCGATAAAATTAGTTTGATAAAAAAAAAAGGAAAACCGAAAATTCTCAAATCTAGTAACTGAAACATATTTTTGGTATTATCCTGTTTTTTTTTTTCTAGTATTTTTTTAATACCTTCAGCACTTGCAAGCAATTTGTTAGTACTTAAAATCTTTTTCAACGAAGAAAAAAATACTTTGATTCATTTTAAATTCAGATTCATTTTTTTTCTTTAGAATCTTCAGTATTTGTCGAAATTATTTCAGTACTTGAAGTATTTTTGTATATTCATACATTTCAAAGAATTTATCAGTGAACAACCATTTCATTCCAGATTACATAAATCAAAAAATTCGATAAGGTTTTCAAGATAATGATTTCGATTTAAAAAGAATGATTCGATAAAAAAAATGTACCTGAGATTAACGATTATAATCTGCATTTCTAGATCAAGTAATCAAATATTTATTGAGGCGTGAGTTGTAACTTGAAAAACGGATATTTTACGAATGATGAAAGATTTTTCAAATACTATCATAAATGTTTAGAAAGAATTTTTTTTTTCGTGAAAACCGAGAATTTTTCGCAAAGATATTTACGAAATTGATCAACTTTTTCTAAAATTCTACAAATTTTACGAATGTCTTTGAATTATTGGCAACCTTCAAAGTTTTCAACGTACTCTGATGTTCTTTTCAATG
>JAPYZL010014778.1:0-16284 GCA_030522825.1 Platygaster orseoliae
CTATCGAACGTCAAAATGTGAACGTTGAGTTATTAGGGTAATCGGTTACGGGATTTTACGAAAAACGCAAAAGCAATTTTTCGCTAAAAATCATTCGAACCGTCAACGCAAAAAAAGAAAATTCATAATAACGATAATTACTTATTAAATTATTCCTAAAGTCGAAATTGAAAAAAAAAAAACGATAGAATAATGAACAGCGAAAATGTGGAAAGAGATGCATCGAAAGTGATCGAAATTCAAAAACTTGACCTTCCACAATATCCGCTGCGCTCATTAGGTGCTCGATTCCGAAACATCGTTTACCAATTTTTTAAAACCTACTTTCTAAATTTCGTGAATGTTTTGTGTACGTATAAATACATACAAAATTTTCGTCTATCTGCTGATCAGGTGGCGAAAAATTGCCATTCACTTTCCATAGAAAATTTGGAAATTGAAAGATTGAGATTTACGACCCCCTGCGGCCCATGCGTATATCTAGGATCATGCGGGTCGTAGAAAAACCGAAAAACAGAAAGAGGAAGCGTGAAGCGAAACGAGTTTGGTTCGAACGTGGCTTGTGGGTAAGGCACTAAGAGGCAAAGGCGGGCGGCCGATGACTGGGGACCGAACACCGGAGGGCAGCTACATTCATTCATGGAGGTAATGCCTTAAGGGTCTCTACTTCCACGGTTTCACCATCTTCCACTCTTGTGAGTGCGGAAGGAGGATCGCCAGGGTGGCGCCAAATTTAATTTTGAATGGTTTCGGAAAGTTAAGTAAATGTGAATTCATGTGTGAATTTTTTAAAAATGTCACGTATTTTCAAGTTTTCTCTGCCATTTGCTATATATTTGAGATAAATCACGGTCAATCTTTCAATGTATACAAAATTGTATAAAATTATTAAAAAATGCAGCGAAAATGTTCTTGATTTACTTTTGTTTTAAATTATTCAATAGTATGAAAAGTTGCGTGATCTTTTTTGAAAATTTTTTTATCGCAGATTTCGGCATGGTAGATGTAGAAATCTACCTTACCATCACGTCCGAACAGCACACACACACAAAACAACACAAAACGAAATGTCAAACAAACTGTCAGTCGCCACGTCAAAATAAATTTAAAATTTATCAAATGTAATCGCGGAGACCACCGTTCACGGAAATCTCGGCTATCAACAAAAGTGAGAATTTTCATTAACCAACATCGCCGAAAACATTTTCACAGAATAATAATCAAATAACGCAATAAACTTTTTCCGTTTAACCACGTTTAACCACACACGCGCGTAAACGCCGGTTTGAAACCGCAAAATTCTCCCCTTTTTCATAAATTTTGCCATCAGGAAAACACAATTTCCCGCGATTTCCTTCATTTTTCATGCCTTCATCCTGAAATTCGTGTTCTCGCGCGTGTTCTTATCGGCCGGCAAAAATTCCAGCCTTGTTTACAAACATTCTGTATTAAGCGATTTTCGATACGAAAAATTGGACGTTTTTCTATTCCGTAGTTGCAACAAGTGTCAAAGAGAGTTCGTAAATTGTCGATTTTCGACCAAGTTTAAGGAAAAAGAGTTTTTTTTATGGAAAGAAAAAGTGGAACCGATGAGCGAGAACATTAGGGTTAACCCGGTAGAGGAAAGCGCTCGATTTTTACACGTGTGGGAACATGATGCCGGGCAACAAAATGGTACAGCGTCAAAGGAACGATGGGAAAATCGGCGTCGTTTCAACTCCGCAATCGCAAAACAGACATGCGTTTGTTAACGGTCACGGAACGCCATTTCCCAAGTTCGCCGTTTTCCGGCCGAACATTCCGAGATCCCAATTCGTGCAAGTAAGAAATTTATTTTCGACAGTTGAATTGAAGGTTTTGAAAATAAATTATAGTTCTACCAATGTAATAAATAGTAAATATATAATAAATAATCTTAATTTGTATTTATGATTTGTATATCTATAAATAAATTAATAATGATTATAAGTATAAATTCAACAAAAAAATTCAATATAATAATATAAAAAAATATAACAATATATTATATATAATGATATATTAGAGCAATAGTATAAAATGATTTATCGATTCTATAATATCTCATGATTTTACTGATTTTTTTTATAGCATTGTCCTTAAGTTGCAATTCAGAGCAATTTTATGTATAGAAAATAATGTCATGTAAGATTTCAGACTGTTTTTATTTTAAATAAATTATAATTATATAAATGTAATAAATAGCAAATACACAATAAATATAATAAATTAATTCAATTTGTATTGATTTTTCAAATATCTACAAATAAATTAATAATGATTATTAGTATAAATTCAAAAAAAATTTTCAATATTATAATATAAAAAAATATAACAATATATTATATATAATAATATATTAGAGCAATAATATAAAACGATATATCGATTCTATAATATCTCATGATTTTACTGATTTTTTTTACAGCATTGTCCTTAAGTTGCAATTCAGAGTAATTTTTTGTATAGAAAATAATACCTCATGTAAGATTTCAGACTGTTTTCAATTTTCAATAAATTATAATTATATAAATGTAATAAATGGCAAATGTATAATAAATATAATAAATTCATTCAATTTGTATTTATTCTTTGAATATCTATAAATAAATTAATCATGATTATCACTATGAATTCAAAAAAATTTTTAATATAATAATATATTAATATATTATATATAATAATGTAAAATGATTTATCGATTCAATAATATCTCATGATTTTACTGATGTTTTTTACAGCGTTGTCCTTAAGTTGCAATTCAGAGCAACTTTTTGTATAAAAAAAACTTTACGTAACATTTCAGGCTGGTTTTTGTAACGAACTGTACATAAATGGCAAATTTATTGAGTTATGTGTTTATAACAAATTTTATTGTTATATTAAGTCGTTTGTTGATGTAAATAATATATTTTTGCTAGAAATGTGAGAAATACATTTATCAAGAAATTCGATTAATGTCATGAAATCATTTCTGAATTTATATTTCTAAAATTTTAAAATTGCATAATTTATATTAATGATTTTAATATCTATAAATAAATTAAAAATGATTAATGCTATAAATCCATAAAAATTTTTCGATCTAATAATATAAAATAATTTTAAAAAATATCATAATATATTAGAGCAATGATATAAAATATATTTCGATTAAATAATATCTAATAATTTTACTGATTTTTTTTACAGCATTATCCTTAAGTTGATAAAAATGAGGTAAAATCGCAATTAAGAGCAATTTTTTGTATCAGATATACTTTACGTAAAATTTCGAACTGGTTTTTATAATGAACTTTACATAAATGTTAAATTTATCAAGTTTTGTATTTATTATTTATATTATTGTTATATTTATGAAAAATATATAATTGCTACAAATATGAAAAATATGTAAATTAGGAAATTTGATAAATGTGATTAAACAATTTCTATGTTTAAATTTTAAAAAAATTTTAATTGCTTAATTTTTATTTATGATTTTAATATCTATAAATAAATTAAAAATGATTATCATTATGAATCGAAAAAAAATGTGAAGTTTTGTATTTATTATTTGTTTAATATTATATTTATAAATAATACATATTTGCCACAAATATGAGAAATATGTTAATCAAGAAATTTGATAAATGCGATAAAGTAATTTCTACATTTTCATTTGTGAAATTTTTATACTGCTCAATTTTCATTTATAATTTAAATATCTATAAATAAATTAAAAATGATAACGATTAACAATTGAAAAAATTTCAATTTTCAACAATATCTCATAAAGTCACTGATTTTTTTTAAAGCATTATATTTAAGTTTATAAAAATTATGTGAAAACGCAATTGAGAGCAAGTTTTTGCATCGGAAATATTTTATGTACGATTTCAGTTGGTTTTCGTGACGAACTTTACATAAATGTTAAATTTATCAAGTTTTGTGTTAATTATTTATTTTATTGTTATATGTATAAATAATATATATTTGCTACAAATATAAGAAATATGTTAATCAGGAAATTCGAGAAATGTGATAAAATTATTTCTAAATTAACATTTGTAAAATTATTATATTGCTTCATTTTTATTCATGATTGAAATATCTGTAAATAAATTAAAAATGATTATCATTATGTATCGAAAAAAAATTTTAAGTTTTGTATTTTTTATTTATTCTATTTTTATATTTATAAATAATATATAATTGCTACAAATATGAAAAATATGTTAATCAGGAAATTTGATAAATGTGATAAAATAATTTCTAAATTAACATTTGTAAAGTTTTTATAATACTTAATTTTTATTAATGATTTACATATGGTAGTTATGCATTTTAGGGAATTCTTCCAAAAATGGTCTTACGAAAATTGTTTTTCACGAAATATTGCTTTTTTCATAGAAAACATGATTTTGTTGGTAAAAAGTGTAATTCATTATTTAAAAATTTTTTTATTGTTTATTATTTATTTATTACTTAAAATTTTTTTTAATATTTATTTTTCTTATCATTTCATTTTTATTATTTTTGAAAATTATTTTTAATCTAATTTTTAATATTTAATTAACATTATTATTTAACTATTTATTAATAATTAATTACATAAAAAGCATAGATACCCAATGAAATTATGAAAAAATTGATAATAAGGTAATCATGCATTGTTTGCAATTTAACGCGAAAAACAATCTTTTTTAGACCATTTTTGGCAGAATTCCCTAAAATGCATAATTACCTTAAATATCTCCAAATAAATGAAAAATGATTATCATTATGAATCAAAAAAAATTTTTTAAGTCAACAATATCTCATAATGTCACTTATTTTTTTTACAGCATTATATTTAAGTTTAAAAAAATGATGTGAAATCGATAAATTGTTCGATTTAATAGTATAAAATAATATAATTATATATTTAAGCAATAATATTACAAAAATGTTTGATTCAATAATATCTTATAATTTCACTGATTTTTTTTACAGCATTGTCCTTAAGTTGATAAAAATTAGGTGAAATCGCAATCCAGAGCAATTTTTTGCATAAGAAATACCACTGTGCAACAAAATTTAAATTTAAAAAAGTTGATGAGCTCTCATTAACAAAAATCGATAGTACATGGTCCCAAACGCATATGTGTCGGAGCATTTTCAAAAGCTAGCTCTTGTTCACGAGTAACTAATTATTAAAACTTCTAAACTAAAAATCGTATAACTCCCTCAATTTTCATTCGGTTTTAAAAACGAAAAAAGTAAAATCGCTCTTTTGAATTGGGGAACCTATTTCTGTTGAAAAATTTACATAAAGTTGCATTTTCTGAAAGTTTTCAAAAATTTTCGCAAAGTTGCATTTTCGGGAATAATAATAATTAATGACTTCAATAAAAAATGTTTAAACTTTAATATTTTAAATAAACTTAAATAAAAATTTTAATAAAAATGAATAATTTGTTACATCCTAAAGATAAAGCCTTGTTTTTTTTCGTTTCTTACTCATTTTGGGATTCCCAACAATTGAAATAAGTTTCTCTATATATAGTTTTCGAGGTTCAATGGCGTGTATGAATTCTATGATTGAACGTCATTCTTAAATCAGAAACTTATTTGATTGTTGGTAATTCCAAAGTCAGTATGAAACGAAAAAACAAGACTTTATCTTTAGATTGATGTCATTTTGTGAATTTAAAATATCATAAACTTATTTTCATTGTTGGGAATCCTAGAATGAGTGATAAACGAAAAAAACAAGACTTCATCTTTAGTATTGAATGTCATTTTGTAAATGTAAAAAATCAGAAACTTATTTTGATTGTTGGGAATCCTAAAATGAGTAAGAATGTTGGGTTTTGTAGGGAGGATCACCCTCGATCGAAGTGTTGCAAATAATGGGAATCGAGGTGCCATCGCTGCGCAGGATGCAGTACAACAATCCTATGAACAACGCTCTGAACAACAACAATAACAACAACAATTGCATAAATTGGCGCTCTCGTGAAGGGAACTCGGTGCCCGCCACGCGGTTCGATTACCCCAAGCAAATGAATGGACACCCCAACAAAAAATCGAACTGGAACTACAATAAACAACGGCGCGACATGCAACGCGGAAACGAGCCACGGCAAAATAATGCGAATCCCGGGAATTTCAATACTCGCTCTAACACGCCGGGACGCTTTAGCGACTGCAGTCAGAGTTCCGATGATCGAGACTCACTTTCTTCGCTTGCTGAGCAAGTTTGCAGTGTCAAGTGAGAATGAGGAACAAATTTAGTATTGCTTTTTTTTGTAGCATTTAATTGTGATGCAATGAGAGAAATATTTGGTTCCAGCAATCATTTAGTAATGTATGGATTAACCAGAGTTTTGGATGTGACAACCATGAATTTTGTCATTTCAGCTATCGTTTTAAAATATACTTTCTGAATTTCTGAAAACAGTAAAAAACTTTGCAGATAGTGGAAAATACAGTCAATCTACAGTTAATGATTATTAAACAAATTATGATTATTTAATGATTACAAAGTTTAATATTTTGGAAATATACAGTAACTGAGTAATTTTCTGTAGATTTGTTTAAATAAAAAAATATTATTTCATACTAAAATTGCCAAAAATTCATAAAAATGCAATATTTTATGCTGAAAAGTATAATATTTTTTTTCCCAAAGTAGAATTTTGAAAGTAACTTGATTCATATCAATTAGAAATGTCAGAATGCAAATTTTTATAAATTATCACTTACGACATTAATTTCTAAACATATTTTGAATTGTCGTAAAACTACAGCAACTGTGTAATTTGTTGTTAAAAATTTATTAAATCAACAAATTTATACAGATGTCGTTGATGATTTTGAGAATTTTAAATGTAATTTTCAAATAAAAGTTGTTGAAAAATATAAAATCAATACAAATTTAGACAATTTCGTCAAACTATAGAAATTGTCATTAAATTTTACAATATCAATAGAAATCTAAAAATTTCAAAAATATTGAAAAATTTAGAAACATTAAAAATGTTTGAGTAATTTGTAGAATTTTAGAAAATGTTGAAAAACTTTGCAGTTTGTAAAAATGTTTCAGAGTCACGTAAAACAAGAGAAACTGTAATATATTTTAAAAATTGAAATTAAATACCAGTAATTCCGAAAAATTCTTTAACGTATACTTGAAATATTGACAACTATTTAAAACTATTTCTTCAAACGGAAAAAAATTTGCAAATAGTAAAAAATTCAGTAAATTTACAGTAACTGAGAAATTTTCTGTAGATTTGTCTAAATAAAAAAATGTTATTTTGTATTAAAATTGCCAAAAATTCATAAAAATGCAATATTTTATGCTGAAAAGTATTTTTTTTTTTCAGTGTAGAATCTTGAAAGTAACTCGATTCATATCAATTAGAAGTGTCAGAATGCAAATTTTTATAAATTATCATTCACGACATTAATTTACAACTACAGCAACTGTGTAATTTGTTGTTAAAAATTTATTGAATCAAAAAATTTATAGAGATGTCGTTGATGATTTTGAAAATTTCAAATGTAATTTTTAAATTAGAGATGTTGAAAAATATGAAATCAACACAAATTTAGACAATTTTGTCAAAGTATAGAAATTGTCAATAACTATGACAATATCAATAAAAATCTAAAAATTTCAAAAATATTGAAAAATTTAGAAACATTAAAAATGTTTGAGTGATTTGCATAATTTTAAAAAACGTTGAAAAATTTTTCAGTTTGTGAAAATTTTTCAAAATCATGGAAAACCAAAGAAACTGTAATATATTTCGAAAATTTAAATTAAAAACCAGAAATTCCGAAAAATTCTAAATCGTATACTTGAAATATTGACAACTATTTGAAACTAATATGAAAAATCTGTAGATTTGCTTGAATAAAAAAATGGTAAATCTTACAGAGATTTCCGAAAATTAAAAAAAAAATTACACAAAAATAAAAAAAAATCCAAGAGGCAATTGCTTAAAAAAATTTTGGTTTTTGTTTGAATACCAATTTCCTACAATTTTATTATTCTAGAATTAAAAAATTACAAATATCAGTCTTTTGTATTTTTTAGTGCACAAAAAAAATATTTTTGTAGCAATATAACTATGCATTTTTTTTTTATTTTCATAGCATCACACTGTCTGACACTTTCCTGTGATACACCGAGAAAAATATTTGTTTCCAGCAATCATTTAGTAAAATATGGACCAACCAAAGTTTTGGATGTGACAACCAAATATTTTGTCATTTTAACTGTAGCTTTCAAGAGAAAAATATTGGACTTTTCACCATGAAATATTGCTTTTTATGAGTTTTTGGCAATCTTAGTTCGATATAACATTTTTTTATTTTTCCACTGTCTGCAAACTTTTTTATTTTTCCACTGTCTGCAAACTTTTTTATTTTCAGAAATTCTGCAGATTTTTCGAGATTTTTGGAATTTCTGATTTTTTCTTTCACTTTTCAAAATATATAGTTTCTCTGGTTTGACGTGTTTCTAAAAAATTTTCACAAACTGCAAAATTGTTCAATGTTTTCTGAAATTCTACACATCACTAAAACATTTTCAATGTTTCTTAATTTTGAAATATTTTTGAAATTTGTAGATTCTATTGATATTGTCATAATTATCAACAATTTTTATAGTTTGAAAAAATTTCCTGAAATCATACCATTTTTTTGTATTTTGAAAATCGCATACAATTTCCTAAATTTTTATCGCCCTTTAATTTTTTAACATCTTTCATTTTTAAATTTCATTTGAAATTTCCAAAATCATCAACAACGTATAAATTTACTTGCTGTAGTTTTACGACAATTCAAAATATGTTTCAAAATTAATGTCATAACTAATTTCAAAAAAATAGTATTTTGATATTTCTGATTGATAAAAATCAAATTACTTTCAAAATTCTACACTGAAAAAAAAATAATGTATTTTTCATCATAAAATATTGCATTTGTAGTTCAGTCTCGAATATAACACTTTTTGATGAAAACACTTTAATTTTTTGCAATA
Organism: Platygaster orseoliae; assembly: GCA_030522825.1. Lineage (NCBI taxonomy): Eukaryota > Metazoa > Arthropoda > Insecta > Hymenoptera > Platygastridae > Platygaster > Platygaster orseoliae. The sequence continues at coordinate 9,035 of JAPYZL010014778.1, forward strand.
GCCAATTTATTATTACTTTGGACCTTTTTTCATTAAATTCAGAATGATGAAATAGTGTTTGATATCTAAATAATTTCCAGGGTCTTTCGCCGAAGATCATTTGCTGGACAGCACAGTCGTGATTTCGAATCTAATGAATCGCCAATGGCGCAGCGTAATCCATCGCACAATCATTCGTCCTTTTTTCATCAAAATAATCGCAATCAAGGATTCGGTGGTTTTCGAAACAATGATCGTTCACCCGCCCGATCTTTTCAAGGACAATATCAGAATAGACGACGCAATCAGTTTGGTAAGAAAAAACGGAAAAAATTGAGACACCCTGCATAAAAAAATTACAATTTGTAAACTGAATCTCCATCAGCGATATCTTATTTTTAGTTTTAATTTGATGTAACATTTTTGTTTCAGAATCACACGATAGAAACCGTTTGCCAACGTCGCAAATGAACCAGAGGAATCAAAAGTTTTTGGTGCAAGCGCAGCCGACTTTCGCGTATCAAATTCCACGCCAGAATTTGATTGCGCCTGATCGTTTTCTCGCCAGGTCGCACCTCGTGGAAGCCACGATGTGTCCCCAGAACCTGGTGAACGGCTCCTCCTGGGATGACCTTTCTCGAAGCATCTGGGAAAAGTTCGTGGTCAACCAGCAGACTGAACAGACGTTTCGCAAAAAGATGATGCTCTGGAGATATTTGTACCTTCACATAAAAGTGCTTTGATTTTCATTTTTTTTCATTTTTTCGGAGCCGTTTATTTGTTCTCGGAACTTTACGTTTTTTTTTGTTTTTGTTTTCTCTTTCGTAGTCATTTTTTCCGAGATATAGTCTTTTTTTGGTGGGCTCGACGATGAACGGCTTTGGGGCTAACAGCAGCGACATGGACATGTGCCTCATCGTCAAAAACATGGAAATTTACAACAGGATCGATGCTATTATACATCTCGAGCAGATCAAGAAATGCTTGCAAACTTGTGGTAATTATATTATACTTTTTCTTTAATTAAATGTGTACATAGATAGAAATCGTTTAATACACATAAATTTGGATAGATTGAAGTTATAATTTGAAGTATGTGAAAGTAAGTATGATTTAAAGTATGTTCGAGTATGTAAATCGTTCGGAAATATTCGGGTATGTTCGAATATGACATTCGGGTAGGTTCGGAAGTGTTTGGGTATGTTCGGAAGTATTCGGAATAGTTCGGATATGTTCGAGTATGACATTCGGGTAGGTTCGGAAGTGTTCGGGTAGGTTCGGAAGTGTTCGGATATATTCGGGAGTGTTCGGGTATGTTCATGTAATTAAGGTTAGGTTAGTGTTAACCGAATCAGCGGGATGAAGTTTTTTTATTATATAGAGAGATATTTAAATAAAAATAATGTATTGTTGATAAAGTTTCCATGATTTTTCCAGAATTTATGAAAAACGTCGAACTCATCCAAGCAAAAGTTCCAATCCTCAAATTCTTCGACGACATTCAGGGGCTAGAAGTGGATCTCAATTACAATTGCGCAGTTGGGATTCAGAACACGCATTTGTTGTACTGTTACTCCAGAAGTATGCACTTATTGATTAAAAAATATTTGATTTCATCTTTTAATTAATAAAAAAAAAAATTTTCATAGTTGACTGGAGAGTTCGCCCGTTGGTTCTGGTTATAAAACTCTGGGCTCAAGTGCAAGACATCAACAGCGCGAAGGACATGACCATTTCGAGTTATTCCTTGGCTCTCATGGTCATATTTTTTCTGCAATGTATTTACAGTTTTGTTTTGAAAAATACTTTTTCAGGGTGTCGAGTGAACCGAAAATACCAGAAATGATGAAAATAAAAAAAAAATTGAAATATTCATCGCTTATGAATTTTGATTGCTCGACGCCTTGGTTGTCTTTGAAAAAGAATGAATTTGAAGTTATGGAAAATGAAAATTGTTAAGGTGGAGCGAATCCCGCGATACTTCCGTGCTTGCACAAACTTTACAAAGGAAAATTCGAGCCCGGGACTGACATTTATTCAATCGACTTGCACGAGGAGTTGGATTTTACTAATGGTCAGCGCCCCCATCTCAACAAGCAACTCCTCGGCGAGCTTCTTCTTGATTTTTTCAACTACTATGCCAATTTCAAGTAAGTTTTCTTTTGAATTTTGAGATTTATAGAATTTGTTGGTATAGTATTGATTATGTCAAGTTATTTGATAATTTGAACACTTTCAAGTATTTCACCCAGTATTTTTTTTATAGTTTCAAGTATTTTTTGCAATTTTTATGGATTTGAATACCAAATATTTAAAAAATTTATAATTTTTTCCGACTTTCAGTTATTATTCTATTTTCTGTTCAGAATTTTTAAATTTTGAATTTCGATGTAAATTTGATTTAGAATTTTTGATGGATTTTTGATGAATTAATTATTTTGTGTTGAGATTTGATAATCAACTGTTAATTTTTATTTAAAAATTTTTAATTCAGAATATCTAAATAAATGAGAAATTTAGAAATTTTAGAAATAATGGAGTTTTTAGACATTTAGAAAATTCCAGTATTTGAATTTTAAAAATTTGAAAACTTTGATGGATTTGAATACATTTAAATTTTATATATTTGATTAATTTATAATTTTTCCCAATTTTCTATTATTATTACATTTTCTATTTTAATTTTTTGAATTTTGAATTTCGATGTGAATTGAAAATTGAGATTAAAAACTTGAACATTTCTTAAAATGCTGAAATTTTCCAAAAACAAAAACCCTTTAAAATTATTGGATTTAAAAACTTCGAAACTCGAATTTTAGAATTTTTGGTGAATTTTCAATTATTGTGGGTTGAGAATCAATAATCAACTGTTAATTTGGATTTTTAAAATTTTGAATTCAAAATATCAAAATAAAAGAGATATTTAGAAATTTTAGAAATAATGGCATTTGAAGTATTTTATCCAGTATTTTTTTTATAGTTTTAAGTATTTTTTGCAACTTTTATGGATTTGAGTTTAAAACATTTGATAAATTTAGAATGTTTTCAAATTTTCAGTTATTATTCTATTTTATATTTTAATTTTTTAAATTTTGAGTTTTGATGTAAATTAAAAATTCAGATTAAAAACTTGAAAAGTTCTCAAAATGATGAAATTTTCGAAAAACAAAAACTCTTAAAAATTATTGGATTTAAAAACTTCCAAACTCAATTTTTCGAATTTTGATGAATTTTCAATTATTTTGTGTTGAGAATCGATGATCAACTGTTAATTTTTGATTTTTAAAATTTTTAATTCAAAATATCAAAATATAAGAGAAATTTAGAATTTTAGAAATAATGGAATTTTTAGAGATTTAAAAACTTTGAGTATTTGGATTTTCAAAATTTGAAAACTTTTATGGATTTGAATATATTTTAATTTAAAATATTTGATACATTTATAATTTTTTCCAATCTTCAATAACTATTTTATTTTCTATTTTAATTTTTTAAATTTTTAATTTCAATGTAAATTTCAAATTTAAATTAAAAACTTTAACATTTTTTAAAATTATTAGATTTAAAAACTTCCAAACTCGTTTTTTCGAATTTTCGATGAATTTTCAATTATTTTGTGTTGAGAATTCATAATCAACTGTTAATTTGGATTTTAAAAATTTTGAATTCGAAATATCAAAATAAAAGAGAAATTTAGAAATTTTAGAAATAGTGGCATTTCAAGTATTTTATCCAGTATTTTTTTTATAGTTTCAAGTATTTTTTGCAACTTTTATAGATTTGAATATCAAATGTTTGATAAATTTTTCAAATTTTCTATTACTATTTCATTTTCAATTTAAATTTTTCAAATTTTGAATTTCGATGTAAATTTAAAATTCAGATGAAAAACTTGAAAATTTCTTAAAATGATAAAATTTTTGAAAAACAAAAACTCTTCAAAGTTATTGGATTTAAAAACTTCCAAACTTGATTTTTCGAATTTTCGATGAATTTTCAATTATTTTGTGTTGAGAATTGATAATCAACTGTTAATTTGGATTTTTAACATTTGGAATTCAAAATATCAAAATAAAAGAGAAATTCAGAAATTTTAGAAATTTAAAAGCTTCGAGTGTTTGGATTTCCCAAATCTGAAAACTCCGAAAACGAAAATGTTGAGAACTTTTGACATTGTAAAGAATTTTGGAAAATATCATAATTCAGAAATCCTTACACAGTTTTTCATTTTTTAAAATTTGAATTTGGAAAAAATAGAAAGTTTCTGCAAAAATTTGTGCAAATTCAATAATTTTCAAACTCTTTAGATATATTTAATTTCAAATTTAAAATATATCAAAAATGTCAGTAATTTTCAACGATTTCAAAATACCAAAAAAAATTCCTAAAGAAATGACATTTTTTAAATATCTGTAATTTTTAAATGTCATCTCTTTTCCATTTAAAATGTTATGTTTTGTTATATTTTAGTATTTTATGCATCCTTTTTACAATTTTTTTTAGTACTCGTAATGTTATGATTTTCGTTTTGTATTGTTACGTTTCTTTTTTCACATAATATAAATTATTCTGTAATTAATGTAATTATTCAATAATTATTCTGAATTCGTTTCCTCAGATACAGTGAATATGCTATCTCGGTGAGAGTGGCCAGCAAAATTCCGATCGAGGAATGCCGGCGATTCCAATCTTCCAAAAACGATCCTTATCAGTGGAAAAACCTGTGCATTGAAGGTGAAAATTGGCTCACATTCATTTCTTAATTCATTACATCAACACAAAACATTTATTGGATAAAAAAAATTCTTTTTCCTCTTCAGAGCCCTTCTGCCAAACAAACACAGCGCATTCAGTTTACGACCCGGAGATTTTCGAGAGAATCAAAAGGATCTTCAGCTTGAGCTATTGGAGATTACTCGAAACCCGCGATCTTTCCAGCATTTTCGTGAAATTGAACGCCGATACTTGAAACAAGAAAGCAAAAGGCTTGGAACATTGCTCGATCACATTTAATTTAAAAAAGGAAATTTTATTTATTCAGCTACCTCAGTTATCAACATTTCTATATTGGTTTGTAATTTTTTTTTTTTCTTTTCTTTTGAGTCGAGTCATTAGTTTCAATCGCGAGCGTTCCGGTAAAAATTGAGTAATTTAGAGGGGGGGGGGAGCTCTCTAATAACACAACAGATATTTATGAAAATTAAAGAAGGATTTACGCATTTAAAGCTCGCCAAAGATAAGTAACGGTCACTTGAAGATGGTATATATTTACAAACAAAAAAAAATCAATAAATCGCGTTACTGAAAATGATCGAACGACTGCTTTTCAGAGCTTGATATAAACAATGAATGATCATTTTGGGGGTTGATAAAAAAATATTCCAGAAACGAAAAAAAAAGTTAAATAATACTAGAAAAAATACGAAAAAAAGTCAATTATATTATTTTTTTTATGTGATCATCGTAGCGCGTTCTGAAAAAAAAAAAAAAAAAAAAAGGGGGGGGCGTGTTTTACATGAATTTTTTCGGGTCGCCCTTTTTTTGTTGTTTTTTTATGGTAAAAAATAATGATGAAACGGAAAAAGTCCCGCGCCAATGTTAAATCAAAGTTCCTAGCTTGGGACTCGTTTTGGTCGATGTTTATTTATGCAAAAAACATAGTCTGTTTATCGAGGTTGTGACACTGCTGAATGATTTGTACAATTGTGGTTGTCAAATCGGCATCTCTTAGGCTAAATGACGTCTCGGCTGTGTTGTCAGTATTAAACTCCGCGTCTACCTCGTCTCAGACCTTTGTAAATCGTATTTTTCTCCAAGGTAATGTGGACTTGTTAAAAATTACTTCACATCTTGATATCTTCCAAAACATCGAACGACCATTTCTATTTTTCAATTAAAATTTCAGTAAGAAATCCGAAATCACAAGTCCCAAAACTAAACAAAAAAAAACACTATTTTTGAAACATAATTTTTGGATCGCTGTATTTTTGTCAATCGTTGATGTGTTTATTAGCGGACAAATTACATGGGTCTGAGAAATAAGAGAAAATTCGTCGTTGACGGAAAATGCACGTTTCAAGCAATTCAAGCGACCGTTTGGCAAAGTTATTGTTTTTTTTTTGCGTTTACAGGAAACCGAACTTGTCGCTTGAATCGCGGTATTTTTCGAATCTTTTTTATAATGTGTAGTAAGAATCAATATAAAATTTATTGCAGCGTCATTGTTAAATCATTATTTTGGCTTATATTGTTTATTGCAAAAATTTTTCAGTTTAGATCCTATTTTCAGTGTACAATTTATTTTGCGTTTTGTTAAACTTCACTTTAGATTCGATTCAGCTCTCTATAGTTTGTCAATCATTGATCTCGTAGTTATTATTTATGCACTACTTGTGAATCAAAATTTGTTGAATAAATACAGTGGTTAATTTTGTGCCATTCATTTAGTGTGTTGTTTTTTCTTTAAGTTATGCATGATATAATACTAGTAAGAGACAGATAGATTTTATAAATAAACATTTATATAATATATAATATACATATATTTTATAAATAACAGATAGATATTTCATAAATTTTTTTAACTCTACAAACCATGTGAGTTATTCTTATTTAGAAATTGCCAAAGAGACTGACATTCTAAAAATTTACTAATTTTTGTAAAATTCAAATATTCGAGCAATTTTCAAAATTGTAGTAGTGATTATCAAATTTTTAAATGATTGTCAATATTTTACGTGCAAAAGAGTGACGTAATTTTGGGAACTCATTATTTGCTTATAAAAATTATTTTCAAATCACTTTAATGCCACTTGCATACAACTGCCATGGCTGTCAGAGAAAAATGCAGGCCCAATTAACACATCGTTAAAAAAGTCCCAGGACTGAGCCAGAGATGACGTTTGTAATGTCAAACCAACTTAATTTTTCGAAAGTACCAACCTTCAGACAGAATCTGCCAAATTTTCAAGTCAATTGGACCAAAAACAAAAAAAAACTACCGACATATAAGTGATCGGTTGCTTTTACAATTACGTAAAAAATGGAAAAAATCGTATTCCGCGTGTTGATGAAACATTGCGTTGAAGATGCTCCAGGGAAAAATATTTGGATCGAACCCTAGCAAGGAGGTTGAAATCGAAATGAAATCGAAATGAAATCGAATTCGGTTTAATTTTGATTGCATTTCGATTGCACTTTGATTTCATTGCGAAAATATCATAAACACAGTGAATACAGAGAAAACGAATGCATGTGTATGATGGAGAATA
>JAPYZL010014805.1:0-10377 GCA_030522825.1 Platygaster orseoliae
ACTCTTTTCTCTCTCTAACATTAGAACGGAGCATCGGCTGCGCTCGTCGGCCGGTCGGCCAATCAGAGGCTGAATCCGTAGCATTTTGCCTGGTAGGGGCAAAATTTTTTTGGCAGTGGAAATTTGGCAGTGGAAACGCTGTTTCCACTGCCAAAATTCCCCATCACTGAATCAAACAAAAAGTAACATGTAACATACCGATCCAAAATTGTAAAATTGTCAATTCAGATTACACTATAAACTTGAATTACTTGAAGTTTCCGTCAATCTTGCGTTATAATAGAAGTAACCATGATAAAATGGAATAATAATTATAAAATTTTTAAGAGGTTTAATTACAAATATTTGGCATAGAGATAATAGTAAAAAACTTCATAAATAATGAATACAAAATTATAAAAAATCTAGTATCCTACCATTAAAACTGTTGTATGTTATAATAAACTATTAAATGACGATTACAATTAGTTTATTAGATGTATTTTTGTTACTTATAATTTTTTACAATCACTTGATTTTTTAAATGATAAATAAATATTGTAATACGAAATTAACTTATGATTATTAATATTGATTGATTTATAGTTTTATGATTTTTTAGTATTTTTATGTTTGAAAAAATTATGTCTGCATAAAACTCCAGTATTTAATGAACTACTGTTTATATTTTTTTTTTAATTCTGCAGTGTTACATAATTTTCTAGCATTTTTATATATTTCTCTGCTAGAATCCACCAGTGCTCGAGAACTTATTTATTTGAGAACGTACAAAAATTGCTTCAAAACTTGCAAAAATTACTGTTTCGTTTACATTAAAAAATTTGGTTACTTCAATAAGTTCTTCTAAAAATAAAATTTAAAAATATAGAAAATATTAGTATGACTTACGAGATATTATAAATGATTAATAAATATTTTAATACCAAATAAAAATTCTGATTTGTCATATTCATAGATTCAAAGTGTTATGGTTTTTTTAGTATTTTTATGATTAAAAAAATCATGTCTACAAAAAACTTCAGTATTTAATGAATTACTTCTAATTTTTTTTTAATTTTGCAGTGTTACAGTGTTATATAATTTTCTATCATTTTTATATATTTCGCTGCGAGAATCCATCAGTGATCGAGAAATAATTTATTTGAGAACGTAAAAAAAACTGCTTCAAAGTGTGCAAAATTTACTGTTTTGTTTAAAAAATTTGGTTATTTTGATAAATGCTTCTAAAAATAAAATTTTAAAATATGGAAAATATTAGTATGACTCAGTGATAATAAAAAATTCAAAATCTAGTGGCCTACCGTCAAAATTGAAATATTATACTTAAATAAACTATTCAATGGCCATAAGAATAAGTTTATTAAATATATTTTTTCATTTATAATTTTTCATAATCACTTGATTTTATAAATAATAAATAAGTATTTCAGTATCGAATGAAAATTCTGATTTGTCATTTTCATTGATTCAAAGTTGTGTGGTTTTTTTAGAATTTTTATATTTGAAAAAAGCATGTCTGTACAAAACTCCAGTATTTAATGAACTATTTCTAACTTTTTTTTTAGTTCTGCAGTGTTACATAATTTTCTACCATTTTTATATTTATTTCTCTGCGAGAATCTATCAGTGCTTGAAAAATTATCAATTTCAGAAGTATAAAAATTGATTCAAAATTTGCTAAAATTACGTGTTTGTTTAAAAAATTTAGTTATTTCCATAAATGCTTCTAAAAATAAATAATTTTTTTTTTATATATTTTTTTTATATATTTTTTTATATATTTTTTTGTTTGTTTTTTTATATATTTTGTGTTTTTTTATGTTTTTTTATATATTTAAAAAATATATAAAATATTAGTATGACTCACGAGATAATAAAAATATTAAAAATGGAGTAGCTTACAATCAAAACTGAAACGTTGTATTTTAATAAACTATTGAATGATTATTACAATTAGTTCATTGAATATATTTTATTTATTTATAATTTTTTGTAATCACTTGATTTTATGAATAATAAATAAATATGTTTATTTCAAATTAAAATTCTGAATATTATTATTCATTAATTTTAAGATTTATGGTTTTTCAGTATTTTTATATTTGAAAAATCATGTCTGTACAAACTTATAGAACATTTTAATGAACTACTATTTCTAATTTTTTTAATTCTGCAGTTTTTCATAGTTTTCTGGCATTTTTATATATTTCTCTCCAAGAATTTATCAGTGCTTGAAAAATTATTAATTTTGAATCTTGTAAAAATTACTGTTTTTTTTTTTTTCAAAAAAATTTTGTTATTTCAATAAATGCTTCTAAAATAAAATCTAAAAATGGAGAAAACCTTAGTATGACTTTAGGGTTAGTAAAAATATTAAAAATTGAGTAAACTACCATCAAAACTGAAATATTCTATTTAAGTAAACTATTAAATGATGATTAGAATAAGTTAATGAAATAAGTATATTTTTTTAATTTATAATTTTGTATAATCACTTGCTTTTATAAATAATAAATAAATATTTTTTTACCAAAATAAAATTCTGATTTGTCATAATCATTGATTCAAAGTTTTATGGTTTTATAGTATTAGTATATTTGAAAAAATCATGTCTGCATAGAATTCCAGTATTTAACGAACTTTTACTATTAAACAAATTTTTTTAACTCTGCAGTTCTACATAATTTTATATTATTATTTTTAAAAATTTTATTCAATATGTATTTATTATTTATTTAATATTTTCAATAATATCATATTTTTAAAAATTTTTCATTATGTTTTTTATTGATTATTCATTAATTATATTTTCTTTATTATTAACTGATTTTATTATTTATTTAGTTTTTTTAAAAAATATTTTTTAAATGTTTTTTAAATTAATTTTTAAAATGTTTTTTTTATTTAATATAATATTTATTATTTATTTGATATTTTAAATAATATTATTTTTTAAATAAATTTTCATTATTTTATTATTTATCAATTGAATTGAACTTTTTTTAATAATTCTTAAAAGTTTTTTTTATTATTATATATCTATTTTTTTATTATTATATATCTAATATTTATCATTCATTTAATATTTAAATATTTTATATAGGAGAGAGTGGTCCTAAGTCGCTACTGTGGGCTAAGTCGCCACCCCTGCGTTTCTCCGAGATAGCGTGGGTGTTAGCTCTACAATTTTGTAGGATAGGTTGGTAGCCATGAACGTAATTTAACCTAGCAATTATCAAAACGGTTTCCGTTTGACGGCGTCGGTGCAGTTGAAATTATTTGTGCATCCGAGATTCCATTTTCTTCGAGTTTTCTGAAGCAGCTACGGGTATGTAATTATTTCGAATATTTTATGAAACTAGGTGTGTTTGTTTCTTTGTCCCTTCAGCTTTCGTCTGGTATAATCGATTTTTAATTCAGATTTGTGTTTCGCGCGTAACAACATGAAAAGTGTAAAAAATCGTAGTGGTCCTGAGTCGCCACCTTTTAGGTGGTCCTTAGTCGCCACATTGGAATCGTCGTCACAGATGATGGAATCAATGCAATGATTGAAAAAGACGCAATGGATCATTCAAATCAGTCTGCCTCTTCTAAATGCTACCTTAGAAAATCTGTCACCATTTCCAAAGGCACCACCACCATATAATTATCATTCTACACATTGTATTTCAATGAAAATAATGTCGATGCGTCTATTTTCTCCCTAAACTTACTCAACTTACTGTTTTCTTGAAATCAAGTGTAAAAAAACTGGGTGGCGACTAAGGGCCAGGGGGGTGGCGACTTAGGACCAGCATTTTCAGAGATGCCTTGCATTTCTTGAAATCTACTGTTTCAATATACGCTGCTAAGCGACCGTGCAAACCACTCTAAGCTGCTCCGAATGGACTAGAATTGAAGGCAAATTTTGTTATATCAATAAATGCTTCTTGAAATAAAATTCCAAAATATAGAAAATATTGTTATGACTCACGAGACAGTCCATCGTTGAAATTCACAACAATTGGTTCAATTTGCCAATGATTTTCCACAAAAAGATTGAGGAAACGTAAAAATGCGACTTGTGGCATGTTCGGTATTTGATATGGCGATGGTTTCAAGTAAATGGACGCCATAATCAGGTCGACGACGAGAGAAGGCATGTGCGACTCGTCGATCATATGCGACAGAAGCCAACGTTTAGCCAAACAACAGGCAGGACCATATGATGGATGTCGAGTGTACAATCTATCAAATTCAAAGTTCATTTATTATTAACTTTAACAATTCCTGTGAATTCAACCTAAACTTTTCTATTATACAATTAATCAATTACTCAAAGTTAGTAATTTTATAATAAAAAATATTATATAAATAATAATAATCTGATATGACTTTTTTTAACAATTTTTTAGTAAACAACTAAGTTTTTGAAATTTCAAACATTCAAACTAATTCTCAAAAAAAGTTTGATTCAATAATTTTGAAAATAGATGAATTCATGTGTAAGATAAATATTGAATATTTATAATACATTTTTCAAGATTCATAAATGAATTTTTTTTACCCATGAAGCAAACTGTTGAAATGTGGCAAATGGACCATTCTCTTTTCCAATTCAATCGACTTCTGATTCTCAATGTATTTCCGAACTCCAAATTCTTCGACTTCTTTCATTAGAGCAATTTCTTTTCGATTAGCTATGTACAATTGAAAAACGAAACCGTCCTGTAAAAAAAATTTTTTAATAGGATAATAAATAATATTAAAAATTAAATTAAATAAAAATTTAATAAAAAAAGTTTTTTTTCATAAATTTTTGTTCTATATGAATAAAATATAGGAAATTTATATAAAAAAAAACCTTATGAAAATTAAAATTTTTCATAAAATTGTAAATTTTTTCAAAAAAATATCAAATTTTATAAAAAATGTACGGGTCTCAAATATTTTTTTAAAAACAATTTATAATTTTTTACAAAAGTGTCTTTTATGAAGTTTTTTTAAGGTCACTTAACAAAGAAATTTATTTTTTATAAAAATTTTATAAGGTCGACTTTGTAAAAAACGGAATTCTTATAAAAAAACTCCAAATTTTTATACAAATTTTCCCTTTTTTCATAAAAATCAAAATCACCATATATATAACTATACCTTCAACACAGTCACTTTTTCCATATCGCATTTGACCTTGAGCCCACACTGTTTCCTCAAACACTCCGCTATTTGCAAATGAAAAGCAGCTTTGGTCATTTTTACAGCTTCCAACACTTTGGGCCATTTTCCACTGGAAGACAAATGAATGTTGGCTTCCAAAACAGGCACGAACAATGGGACTTTGTTCGAAGTCGATACCACGCTCAAACTGTTTCCCTTTCTCACGAGATCGGAATTCGCAGTTTGCGACATCGGCAAGGGCGGAAAAACTTCGGTGTAATGAAAAACCGAACTCAGTCCCTCAACTCCCGTAATTGGCAGAGGAAGATTTTCCAAACTCATGAGGTTTTTATCCAATTCAGAGAAAGTTTTTATCGCTTTCAATGCTGGTTCTTCGCACATCGTTCCAATGGAAAAGTTCTTGATTGTCAACTAAAAAAAACAATCATATAATCATTCACATTAATTATTTCTATTACAACAATTTTTTTTATTTCTATTGCAATTAAATTTTATTAAATAGTAATGAAATTAATTTTAATTTATATTTAATTTATTAATAATTTTTATATTCTGAGTATATTATTTAATTAAATTATTAATGATTTTTATAATTAATTTATATTTAATTTTTTATTATAAATTTATATTTAATTTTTTATTATAAACTTATATTTAATTATTATTGTAATTAAATTAATTAGTGATAAAATTTAATTTAAAATTTCTTTTATAATTAAAAATTTTGCAAATGGAAAAATGTGTTATTCTTACTTTCTGCAACCGAAGTTTCTCTTCCAACTCAGTCCCCAAAATGAAATATTTTTCGTTGTTGAGTCCCAATTTCTTCCACAACAAAAACGAAATCATTTTTCTGCACACGAGTCTTTTACTCGACAAAGTTTTTCCGTTGCCAAAAATCAAAGTTTCACAAGTTGTACCATCTTTGAAACGGCGTAATTCAGTTTTTCCATCCCAATATTTTCTGAATTCTGCAGCCTAGTAGAAACGAAATAAACGTAAGAAATTCAAACTGTAACATTTTTTGAAATGTTAAGCATTTATCGTGCATAAATCGTTGATAATTTCGGTATTAAAAAAAACAACAAACAAACAAACAAAAAATAGAAAAACTACAAAAATTATGAGAAACTGAAAAATACTGAATTTGAAGAATCGTCAATAATTATTCTGGAATAATTATTATACATAGAAAATATAAAAATATATTTAAAAATATCATCTCAGGGAATGTAAATGAATTTGAAGATTGGGAAAAATTATGAAAATTCAATAACATTGAAAAAACTATTTAATAGAGATGAAATTTTTAAAAATGAAAAAATGTTACATCTCGTTTGGAAATCTTCGATAATTTTGAAAATGTCAATGACAGTCAAAAAATTATTGAATATCATGAAAAGTTAGAAACATTCAGTACTTTGAAGATTATAAATAATTGTAGAAATTCAAATAATTTGTTGGGTTTCGAAACAGAATGATTAATTTCGAAAATTATAAAAAAAAATCCGAAAATTCTGTTAAATCACGGAAACAGCAATATTCACAAAAATTGAAAAACTACTATGTTTACCACACGAAGATTGTTGATATTTTCTGAAATATTAATGAAAATCAAAAAATTTGTAAAATTATTAAAAAGTTTGAAACATAAAAAACCCAAAGAATAATACTCGAATATCTTAATAATAAATTGAATACTTTTAAATTTAATACTCAAGTTTTAAATTAAAAATACTTTAAATTTGATAAATTTAATACTTTAATAAATTACAATAATTTAATACTTGTAAATTCTGAAAATTTGTATTATTTTAGGGAATGTTGATAAAATGTGAGGACTGTAGAAAATTACGAAAATTCCATAAAATTAAAAAAACTGTTGAATAGAAATTAAATTTTTAAAAAATGAAACAATGTTATATCTCTTACTGAAATTGTCAATAATTTTTAAAACGTCAATGACAGTCTTAAAATTATTCAAAATCATGAATAATTTGAAAATTATAATTGTAGAAATTCAAATAATTTTTTGGGTTTCGAAACAGAATGATTAATTTCGGAAATTCTGTTAGATCACGGGAACTGTAATATTCACAAAAATTTCAAAAATAATAACATCTTTGTCAAATGGAGATTGTTGATAATTTCTGAAATATTAATAAAAGTCGAAAAATTTGTAAAATTGATAAAAACTGAAAAACTGAAAAATTTGAAGAATAGTCAATAATACATAAAAATCCTGGAAATTCGTATTATTTTAAGGAATGTTGATAAAATTTTAGGAATGTGGAAAATAAAATTATGAAAATTCCTTAATATTGAAAAAACTATTGAATGCTAGTGAAATGTTTAGAAAATTAAAAAATGTTACATGTTGTACTGAAATTGTCAATAATTTTGAAAACATCAATGACAGTCTAAAAATTATTCAATATGATAAATAATTAGAAGCATTGAAAGCTTTGATGATTATAAATAATTGTCGAAATTCAAATAATTTGTTGGATTTTGAAACAGAATGATCAATTTCGAAAATTAGGAAAAATTCCGAAAATTCTGTTAAATCATGGAAACTGTACCTAATATTCTCAAAAATTCAAAGAATAATAACACGTGTGTCATACAGAGATCGTTGATAATTTCTGAAATATTAATAAAAATCGAAAAATTTGTAAAATTATGAAAAACTGAAAAACATAAAAAATTGAAAAAATCTTCAATAATTATCCTGGGAAATCCGAAAAATTTATATTATTCTAAGGAATGTTCATGAAATTTCAGGACTGTGGAAAACTACGAAAATTCCGTATAATTGAAAAAACTGTTGAACAGAAATAAAATTCTTAAAAAATTAGAAAATGTTACATGTTGTAACAAAATTGTCAATTTTTGAAACATCAAAGACAGTATAAAAATTATTAAATATCATAAATAGTTAGAAACATTCAATAATTTGAAGTTTATAAATAATTGTAGTAATTCAAATAATTTTTTGTGTTTCGAAACATAATGATCAATTTCGAAAATTAGTAAAAATTTCGCCAATTTCGTTAAATCACGGAAACTGTAATATTCACAAAATTTGAAAGATTAATAGCACGTTTCTCATACAGAGATCGTTAATAATTTCTGAATTATTAATACAAATCGAAAAAATTTGTAAAATTATTAAAAAATGAAAAACATCAAATTGAAGGATATCATCAATGATACTAAGATTATGAATGATTGTAGAAATTCAAATAATTTGTTGGGCGTCAAAACATAATGATCAATTTTGAAAACTAGTAAAAATTTCTCCAATTCTGTTAAATCACGAAAACTGCAATATTCACAAAAATTAAAAAAAAAAAATCTGTCATACGGAGATCATTAATAACTTCTAAAATAATAATAAAAATCTAAAAATTCAGAAAATTAATGAAAACTGAAAAAAAAAACAAATTAAAAGAATTATCCCAATATTTTCTGACTTCTGCAACCTAACAACAACAAAATAAACGTCAGAAATTCAAACAGCTTAAAAATTGTCGAAAAAAATACTGCAAACCCACCTCTGGTAAATTTGCAACTGGTCCTTTCATCACGTGATTGAAAGCAACTTCTGGATTCAAATTCAAACCAATCAGAACTTTTTCAAAAACGCTGGGAATTTCGTCTTCCGTTTCCCATTCACTCAATTTCCTCGGAAAAACGCTAATCAACGAAATTCGTTCTCCAAGGCCTTCTTTCAAAACTCTAACAACAGATTTCGCAACCAAAGCATATTCATCGTTTCCGAAATTCACTTTGTCAGCTTCAGAACATTTTGCATTCACTGATTGGAGCGATTTTGGGCCATGCACGCTGAAAATGGTAATAAACAAATTTAAACAACTGTAACTTTCTTAATTATCAATAAATTTATATATAACCTTCAAATTACCATAAAAGATAATCGAACGATTGATAAAACGGCACTTTCTGCATAAACAAAATGGCGAAACTTGAAACATTTGTCTCGTCCAAGCATTTCAAAGAATCTCTAGCCATGTTTCGGACGTTTTTGAAAGTGTCTTCGGAAATGTGTGCGGCGATATTATGGAATCCAGTGACGTCCAAAAACACCCATTTGTGGTGTTTTTTGTACCGAGCAATGCGGTTTTCAATGTTGTCATCTTTGTTCAAACTGATTGCCGATTCGAGGACATTTCCATGAACTAAAAAATAAAATTAATTAATTAATTTTTAAATGATTCTGAAAAATCTTGATTGCAACGCATTTGTAGATTACCAAATTTTTCAATTATATTATTACATTATTATGTATAAATTATTTAGAAATATATATGGTAGGGTGGCTGTTAAAATGGCTTTGGTGGAATTTTGACCGTGCCGCCCCCTAAATCGGTTCAAAATAATTAAAAAACATTACCGAATTTTTTTCAGATTTTTATTCCAATATTAACCCGTGCCTGTAGAACCGTGGTTTTTCCCCTTTAAATAAAAAAAGTTTTACGTTGTATATTATAGTCGACGAATATAAGAAGCTACAAAAAAAACTTTCAGACCTCTGCGTGTATTTCTTGTATGTTGTCTGTTACATACAAAACGAGAAATAAGTCAAAATAATGATTTTTCTCATAAAACATATATTTTTCTTCATTCAGTTCATATAATATTAGTTTCACGGTTGATGATTGGTAATTATCATTACAAATTAATTTTGTATGAAATATTTACGCACTTGCAGTGAACTTTCTAGCCACCCACCCCCACTTACAGACCTCTTAATTAAATAATCTAAAACTGAAACATTTCGGATTAGAACACTAAAAATTTTTTGTTTTTCCGTCGATAGGCAGAAAAAAATGGATGATGGAAAAATTTGTTCCACAAGCGCAAAAGTTGTAACTCGATTTGAAGACGAGGGGTGCATAATCAGAATGCAATCATAATTTTTTATTGATGTTTGAAAATGCGTTTTATTCGCATCATAATCAAAAATTTAATTAAAAAACAATTTTGCATATTCAAATTACATGTTTAATCATTGAGCCTCAGTCTCGCTATATATAAAAGAAATGTAATTTCTGCTTCACTAAGAAGTAGATTCAACTAATCGTAGATTGCACTAAAGTGACTGATATGATTCGATTTCAAAAAAATTTTGAACTATAGGTATATTACTTAAGATTGCAGTAAATAAACGTTGGAGAAAATATGATCTTTTTTCAT